>QNGE01004005.1:0-30853 GCA_008508345.1 Paragonimus westermani
AGTACCTTTGGTCAGGCTCATGGCTGTTATGTTGATGATGATTATGATGATGAGTGATCTTCGAGTGTTTGGCCGAAATTTTGATCTGATTATTTGAAAACCTTATGTGGTGTCGACTACACTTTCTGTGCACAAGGTTGATCGGAACCAAACGCCACTGTCTCGCTTCGCCGACGGACCATATGAACCTCTCACTCATAAGTGTGTCGTACACTTTATACAGTCCCGAAACAAATCCTCTCTCCTATTGCTCGTGGGTCAGACGTTTGTGCCAGAGGCTTCAGATGGGACCAGCCTCTCCTCCACACCACAAACGGCCAAAATGTAGCAGAGGTTACCGTTCTGTTAACAATCATACTATCGGTCACCATTTTTCCTACTTTGCCGCAATTTTTCTACTTTTTTGCACCTCAGAATGACACCCGTTGTCCGAAACTTAGGTAACTGGTAAGCATTAGGCACGTTCAGTGTCATCATTCTCCGATAAATAAGTAAACAAGCTGCTCTGACAATCACACTTCCAAGTTTTAAGCCTGACGTGTACTGTGCTCCAGGGAATTTGAATATTCGACTCAATCTCCGCTATTCACTTGGGTTCACCTCTAAACAACTGTCGACCCGAGCATTTCAGCTTTACATCCTCCGGTGACGCCTAAGTGAAATCTGACGATTAAGCTGCAGCGGGAGTTGTACGGAGTTCCACAGCAGATTGGTTCCTATCGAGCAAGTGTTTGCGCACTCTCAGGGTGCACATCGGTTGACGTTCATATACGCAAACCAGAAGAGCTTTGTGCACTCATTATGTAGGATCCTACTCACCTAAGCTCAAAATGCCTCCAGGAGTGCACTCCGTGTTACCCTCGTCAGCCATCCGCTACAGGCTAAACATTGACATCACCCTACCGGTAAGCGGGTTGAGTGCGCAGTTTGGCTGTCATTTTTCAGATGAGAAGTGGCTGGGTGATGTGTTCCGTGTCCGGACACAACGCACTGACGTTGATGAAAGACTGCTGCAGCTATGCACATCTCACGATCTGTTTTGAGCATCGCATTTCAACACAGAAACGTTCTGCCACACAGATACATGCATGCTTCTCAGTCATGGACACAGACCAAACACAGAAGTCAGCTACTGGTGATGCCACTAAATTAAGGACTGTCATGTACTGTGGGGCAGTCACTTGAGCTTGAATCGTGCTGTTCCACCCGCTCCCACTGCGCTCTTACGTGCCACAAAGCCACGCATCCGTAAATGCAAGCTGTCACTCGTGCGCAAATTGCAGCTTCTGTGAAAGCATATTGTGAAGAGTTGTGTTCCGCAGAAGCTATGCAGTTGAGCGGAATTCGGTTTTCCTCACGTTGTGCTTGTGCGTGTCGTCAAGTTATAACAGGTGAGAAACGTGATTTTCTATCGTAAGCCATTCTTGCCGACTTGACAAGCCGCCGAACCTTTTGGTGAACATTTCAACTCATCTCGACCAGACCACACGGAAGACAGGACCAGAATGATCAGCTATTGAGTTCCATACGGTCCTCTGTTGAGCTTAAGTGACTAAAGCGTGACAAAGCGTCCGGACTAGATCTGTCTGTCTCCTTCTCTCTTCTTCTGAATGGTTGGGAGCGGTTGATTTCAGGATCGGCGAAACTTATTCAGATGGTTTTGGAAACTGTGAAGGTACACCGTGACTGTCCCTTGTTAGTCACCGTTTTCTAATTAAGGGTCCGAACTCTATGACAATCACAGATTTGTCAGATCATTGTCTATCGTGTGCGTGGAGCTCACTGGCCTTACATTGCGTCTGCTCACTGAACCCAGGAGAACTGAAACCCTGAAGAACAGGCAGGATTTCGATCCGGTCGAGGGTGCAGTGACCACATTTTAATCCTGCGATGGGTTCTGAAGCATCGGCACCCTTACAGGCAGCCGGAAGTTGTGGTTTTTGAGCCAGAATGGCTGTCTTCGTTTCGGGTCCTGAAAATGCTCTGTGGAACTGTTTCTTCGTAAAAGGGTTCTAGAGATACATATCAACTTGGTGACATCACTGTATGCGCACTCTGCAAGTGAGGCAACGTTTGTGACTAACCGCTTTGATTGTTCGATGCCTCTAGAGTCTCGTTCCCCTTTGCCTGATTAACTTTGTCATGAACGGTATTCTGAAACTTGCCCCTGGTGAGTTCACTCGTGGTGGATGACCAATTGGTAGACGGGATTACTCCAACACAGTGAAATATCTCAACACGGTGGTAAGATATGGTCAAATCCCGGAGTGAATGGATTGCGGACACCACGAGCTGCCGAACGAGTTATCACTCAACGGAATGAGTCCAAACGGGTAAGAAATTGCGAGAAAAATCCACATCAGAAAGCGTCAGACGGACGCACGGAACCATGCAGAAGTGTTCACACCGTGTATATGGAAATCTCGCTGTGTCGTAGATTGGGATTCCGGTTCACAAACGCGAGCGAGTGATGGACGTGCAAATTGCACAATGAACATCTTGATTTGTTGAACGACTTTTCGGTACACAGTGAGCTTGGTGTTAGGTTTCTTCTTCATTAAGTTGAGTAGCATGAAGTATGCAGATGATACTGTCTTGCTCTGCCTCACTGCCGAAGACATATAGGCCACACTGGACGAAATGAGTGGCCAGGCTGGTTTGTACATACATACTCTCAATGTTTGAAGTGTTACTTTCAAGGCTGGAGCACTCCCACGTTCTTTATTGCAGGCAATCCGTTTGCGATTGTGGGCATTTTCACATACTTGAGTGGCACTGTACCGTCGGCACGTAATATCGCCGAGGAGTGATTAGCATAGATAGTGAAGGCAAATGTTGTCATCGATGACAATGAACTGACTTCTGTTTGTCGTTGAAAGAAAGAGTACGGGGTGCTCGTGTGCATTCTGTTTTGCTTCGTGGGTCCGAAATACAGCCTGCTCGCGACGGGGTTATTAAGAGACTTCCTGCGTTTGTCAATCGTTATCTCTGTCAGTTGTTTTAGATCAAGTGTGATGACCGCGTGATCAACACGGCCGTCTGTCAACGCGTTGTTTAGGACGCCCGGAACATGTGATCAACTGCTCAGGTTGCATAACTTAAGATGTTTGTGGCGCGTACTGTGCTTGCCAGCTGAGGGTTTACTGTACTGCGACATTGGAAACTCTGACTGTTCCATTGAGCAAAGTGGGTAGGTTCCGCCTGCCTGGTTTAGGATTCTCGTGACCACTTGCATCGCCGGTTAGAAACACTATCTGAGATGGTGGTGTGCTGCAGTCATTGGCATACCCATATTCACAGCATTTTCCAGTCGGTTGCAGTGAACAGCTGCTCAGATTGCAGTACCTTCTTGTCAGGCTCGTGGCCAATAAGAATGAATGAATGACTGAAAAATTTGTGAGATTATCCTGATCACCGATAAAGCAGACTTATGAGACTGATACCTAAAATCAAAATTTGGATATCCAACATCCGTGTGCGTGGCCCAAGTCTGCGGCCGTGACAGGAAGCAAATACTGCTTCTTTACTGTACAAAGACCCATGGACACAATAAACGTGAAGTTTCGGAGAATTTCTTGGGAGTGCCGAACTTTTTGCGCAATATAAGTTGCATCTCGGAATTTTTCTTGGAAGTGTGGAAGCAACAACGTTGCTGCGCAATATGCAGGTCTCGACTGTTTTCTCAAGGGCTGCCTGCGTGGTTGGTCGAATCTTTGGCCAGAAACCCTATCCGAGACGGCAATGTGCTGCAGCAAATGGCTTGTTCGCATTCGTAACATTTCTTATTCTGGCCAGCTTTGTATTATCCATGCTCATAGTAATTCTGCTCTAGGTTATTCCACATCATTTCCACGGTGAGTGGCGGTCCCGACCACTGTACGTTCGGTTCAGACCGGGGGATGTTATAAATGAACTGTGATCTGTTCATGCTGAAGTAATCAACATTGAACGGAAGGTTTTCCGCTGTATGCTAAATTGCCTTACGCTGGCTGAATATCTGAACGTGGGATTTACGTGGTCCACATTGTGTACCTTATATTGACACGCAGTCTAGGCTGTGTGCAACCGATAGATCATTTTTCAATAGCCTGCGTACACTTCTGTCGAACAACTGTGCTGATGGCACCTCTTTCGGTCATAGATTTCTTTGTCACGCCCGATAATAACCACCATGATTCGATATACCTTAAATGCTGTCGGCATTGGATGGCTACAAATGTATTTAATCTATTTTATGCCGATTTCTCCCTTCGTGCTGAATAATTTCTTTTTAACTTCTGTTTTAGGATCCTAGACCTTTTTTATGGCAATGGGGATTTTTGTGAGGAGATACAGGCCAGACGTGAAGTTGTCGTCAAAATGAGGTTGGTTGTTTTTATATTCGGTTGATACTTTATGAGTTACACATGCACGCTTACATACCGTAATTACACTTTGACAGCACAATACCTAGACCTCGTTTTAATGGCACCATTCGTAATGCTGAGGTTACCTTCCCCAACGTACTCTAAACTGTCCGCAGTCTTGGGACGTAGTAAACCATTGTGGAGTGAAACTGGCAAGTTTTGTAAGAATGGGTCGAAATATCGACGACTGCGGGAGATAGGATCCACGCGTACCGGTTGCAGTTCGATCGTGCACAGCACTTGTGGGAGCTCAGAAACCAGACTGCTATTACAGAATTACACATACTTTGTGTTTCCTAGCAAGCCCCCTCACGCTATCTCGATGCTCTGTAAAGTTAAATGACGACCTGCTACACTGGGTTATAGTGTCCGCAACTAATCATAAGTGACAAACCAGTTAAACGCTTTGTATAGATTCACTCTACTTACTTTAACTCCGCAACATCTGACTTCGTGGGATCCTGAGGTGTGGGGCGCACGTATATAAATAGCTTGACTGTCACTGCGGTTGAACTCAGCTTAGAACTCAATCATCGTTATTACCAGATAGAAATACATCAGTGGCTCACACCGATGTTCCTCTTTAATGCAAACGTGTAGAGAAGAAAAAGCAGGGGGAGAACGGAGAGAGCTTAATTAATAAGCATGTGTGTCGGAGCCCAATCTTCTGATTATTCATGATGGCGTTTGCTTTCCAACATAGGTGTGAACAGTCTGCTGCCGGCATTCACCTTTCATTCGCAGAAAACAGTGTCTGCCGCTATTCTGTCCTTGTGAGTCATTTTTGAATGTTCATTTACAGTTTCTAAATTCGTGTGTGTTGGCACTCTAACTATGCATTTGTGGTTTGGTTACGCAAAACACTATCTGTTGCATTGTTCCGTTCCACCGAAATTTAGAACTCCGCATATTGAGTTTACATGGTGCACATAATTACATTTCATTCACGATGTCCATCCGTATGACCACAGAGTACTGTGGCCAGGACCGCCGCTCACCGTGGAAATGGTGTGGTATAACATAGAGCAGAATTACTAAGCATGGATAATACAAAGCTGGCCAGAATCAGAAATGTTACAAATACGAACAAGCCATTTGCTGCAGCACACTGCCATCTCGGATAGGGTTTCTGGCCAAAGATTCGACCAGCCACGCAGGCAGCATAGCACTTGAGAAAATAGTCGAGACCTTCATATTTCGTGACCACGCGGTTTTACTTCACTGTTTTTGGTCGCTATAGAGTGCCGCAGTACAATAAACTCTCAGCTGGCAAGCACCAAACGTTACACAAACATCTGTTGATAACATACTCCGGGCGTTTTAAACAGCGTGTTGATAGACCTTCTAGGTGGCCGTTTTGTCACCACCCTGTAAAACTTGTGGTAGTCCAAATTCTTTCTTATTGATTATGCCCGCTTGATTGCATGCCCTGTATTGAATTGCTGGTTAGAACCACTATAAGTACTCTTTCTTTTCGCGTCTTGATTTGTTGCTCTTAGTTGCATTTTTTCCTCATCCACAGATCGAAAGCGCTACATTCTGTGACCTTCCAGACGACGGATTCGACGGGCTTATAGTTTGAACGATAAGATTATCCAGCTGCCTTTACTTTACACGTCGATTTTCGATTTCTTGTTGTCCATCATTATCTGAAGCTTAGTTGCAAGTTCTTTTATGCATTGGAACACCTGCTTTTAGTTTGATTTCTCAGTAAAGTGAGAATGGGAATTTTGTGCTGCCTGAGCGATACAAAACGGTTCTCCATTTTGTTTTCTAGTTATGTAAATGGGTGCTGAGTACCTAATGTGATGAGCGTTCGAACCAATCTGGCAAGGCTGGTAAAGGCACTCTAATAGGCTGTCAGACTATCCGCTTTCGTGATCCTCGCACATTTCTCAGTCAGATGGTCCAGTGATGACTAAGTCGAATAATGAACCCATGTCTCGAAATTTCTTTGGAGGTGGTCTTACAGTAATAAGTGTGACGCGGATTGGTTCGGAATGGCAAAAGAGTAATTTATGTGGTGAACATTTCTTTACCTTGGCTGTCGCAATTCCTTTCGCTCGTAGGCTGAAATCAATCAGCCGTTCTCACTGGGAAAAACTTTTTGCGAAGGACCCGTTCTCAACTATTTCAGGGCTGTGTCGGTGCTCGTTTGCTGACCAAGGATGAAAAAACAGCCGGTCGATTTCAGCCTATAAAAAAAGGAAGCGCGACAATTAAGGAAACTATTTCATGCATCATCTTGCAACCTCGGTGACCGTGGTCTAGCGGATAAGTGCTTGCACTACGATCTCTCGCTTATTCCCTGGTCTCGGGTCCGACTCTCCGGCGTGCGTGGTGTTGACGAGACTGAACTAGGTTGAGACAGCTACCCACCACTGCGCTGGTGGTCACTGGGACTATCTGGTGGGTTAAAATTTTGCTTAGGATAATGGTTTGTGTTAAACTATGAACATCTTCCGCCTTTATCCAAACCGAGTGTCTTTTTCCGATAACGGTTAGCTTCACATCTGCGCAACAACGCCCAAGTTTATAAACCGGATTAGTTACATGCGCCTCAAAACTAGAGCCCAACAAAGAGTAGGTAAGAGAGATATGGAATCCGAGTATTTAATGCCAAACGTCATTCCGACTCCTGCACACGGGGGAACGCCGTCTTACCAAGGCTCACGTCCTATGACATGTTCATTCGCTTCTATTGTCCACGATTACGTATATATTGTACTGACCGCGGAATATCGGACGGCGTCCAATACCAAACGAAACGTGCTCTCCAAACTCAACCACTTAAAGATGCACTTTGTGCGATGGTGCACGAGCGTTACCGAAATTTGATATGATTCCCGCAAAATCCCCATGCCACAATCTCATCCCATGCACCGCTTTCAACGACAACACATAACAGTGATAAAACACGAAAACACCATGTCGAATTTAATAGTGTGGCGTTTCTGTTAAACGGTAAATAAATTATAACACTGGTAGAGAATATGATCGCCGTCGCCTGCTTCTATTGATCAAGTGGAACTCGTCTCGTGTAACTGTCTCCTGAAAGCCGGTGAAAGACACGAACGATATGGAAGCATCAAGGATAACACCACACTGCCTGAGACCATGCGGCAATAGCAACGCTGTGAATTGAATTCTTATCGGCAGAAATAGTGCCGATTATATTTCCGAAATGCAAGCTTTGAGCCAGAAGCCCCGAACCTCATTCGTATGTTGCATACGGTACGCGTACTCAGAAGTCCACTCTTCTTCAGTTTTCCTTGCTTGGGCTGTTTCCATCCAAGGCGGAAACTAAAAAACAACCTCCATATCACGAGTGCTGTCGCTCCGATTAACGTTGGCTGGTCGACAAGGTAGCTAGTAAGTTCGAGTGCATAAAGAGAAGTAGTAAAGTATCACGCAAAAGAAGAGTCGACAATTTGGGAAATGACAGCCATCCCAAACATTCTCGCTAACCAGCAGTGTAAACGGTCACGAACCCTCCAATCAGGTAAACAACACCTACCAACCTCACACACCGGGACGGTCGAAGCTCTCATAGCTCATGATTACGTCATCATCCGACTGTGAATATGATGTCTGATTAGTACAGGATTCATTAACGCTTGTCCTTTAATCCTATGCCATGGGAGAAACAGACTGCGCATGAGATTCTGATATCAACGTGTTAATTCCCACCATCTGCTTTCAATCACGCTTATGGGTACCGTCGCTCGAGCTGCCATTACGGCGCTTCACAGTGTTACAGCAATAAGAACGGAAACCAGAAAAACAGTGCGGCACCACGGGAAAGATGAGACAACAAAGTTGCACATACAGGTAGTGACTGCGATGAAGTCATACCACAAATCCTCGCCAATCAGCGGTGTAGATAGTCGTGAACTCCCCAACCAGGTAACCAACAACTACCAACCTCACCCATCGAGGCGTTCGAGGCTCTCATAGCCCATGATCACGTCATCACCTGACCGCCTTGCGGCTTACTCTAACAACCAGCAGGTACGTTGAACTATGACCGGTGTCCAGACGCTCCGTCCGCATACAGAGCACGTGACTCGATCAGCGAAGACCACACTTTCGTCACCTCAGTTGTCGGTCGCGAACCTGTGCGGTCCCCAAGTAGGCCCTGACGCCTATACAGTCAACCCATTTGGTGCTGACTAACCGGCGGAGGTAAAGATGATTGAATGCAGAATGTGTGGATGCGCCTTCCGCACAAATGAGTCAGGGATCTGCTCCACAGAGTGAAATCAAACGTACACATGTAAACGGCTCCCAGTCGACAAATCGACGTCTGTGCGACGCCACAATTGCCCAAGTTGGTGATCGCATTTCGTACTTTCGTTATCCTCGTGCGCACATCGTGGGCGATATTATGAACAGATGAGATGACACTACTGAGACAGGGTAAGCTATTAGCCATCTCAGGTAGCCTGCTTGTAACTGCAGAGAAAGGATCAGGGAAACCCAACTTTGGAGACGCAGTGTGCGTGTAAAGATGACCAAACAAACAACCTGTACAGCACTGTGTGAGTATTTCCTGCAGAAGAACTAAGCAGAGCAGTGTTGTCCATGTGCTCAATGCTAGTCAGCTTATTGCGTAAGATAAGCGCCACTACGAGATTCCCGAAACCTCCGAGTGCCTTTCTCAGAACGTCGTCTATCACACTTTGAAAGGAGACGAGGGATCAGACAACCCTATCGACTGCCACTTGAAGTGGAGAACGTTCGAGATAATTGCTTACAACTGCGCACTCTGAGTTCGGATCGGACACACGACTTCACTGGGTTGACACTCCACCGAGACTCCTCTGCGACGAAGACAGCGCCACGACGCCTGTCGGACGACTAAACAGAAGCAGCCTTTGAGTCCAATAATACCACGACCGTTAGCTGGGAAAAGAGTGCCGATGCTCCAGTGTCCGTCGAAAAGTAAAGATGTGATCAATGTATTCGCGACAAGGCCGCAAACCAGCCCGTCCTAATCTGGTTCTTTCTGTGTTCCGAAGCTGCCGCGTTATCAGAGCGGTCTGGATGTAATAGACACAAAGCTAATATCTCTGCAGTTGTTACATGACATCCTGTCACTCTTTATGGAGACGGGAGTGACTGTTGATAAGCAGAAGTCAGGAGGCACCTTTCCAGCCTCCCACTCAGAACAAACGAGTGTGGTTAGTTCGGAATGAGCTGGAGAAGGAAGGTCTGGACCTGGTTGTTTGTTACGCCTCGGTGGGGGATCATCGGGAATTCCACAACCAACCACACAACTTCCCTCATCCACTACTGAACAGGTTGACTCAGACCAGTTGATTTGTTCCTAAAAGTGCTCAGTTAATCTGTGAAGTCGCTACGACAAGTTGCAAATTTGCTGGACCATCTTGTTCACGTGTAGGCTCCCTAGGAATTTGCCGGCAGTCAATACAGCGTCGAACCGGGGAATACGGCACCCAGCTGTTCTCCGATAGGAAGAAGTTGGCTCCATAGCCCTTGCACAGCACAGACTTTTCATAGGTTTGCACTTCGGTTAATGAAAGTCATTTCTGTATATCAATCAAGGAGACTCGGCCGACGGTTGTTCGTAAGTTTTGCTGATTCAACAGAAGTTCACTTCTGTCGCATCTGCGGTTCCCGTTTGGAATAAACCTCATGCACGAGGTACGCATAGGTGTTGAGATTTACACCGTGACTAAATGCGAAGAGTGTAGATGCATCTTCTGTACGGGTGGACAATGTCACTTTCTAGCAGTTGAACGCTAACTCTTCAATGGGCACATTTCCACAAATCATCCACTAGTGTCGTGGTAGAGTACGGGGAGTCCGAGAAGCACGTTTCTAATTCAATTGCCCTCAACTTTTGAAAGGCTGTTAGTTGCAACTGTTGTACAACGAATATTGGTCTTGTTGGTNGACCTTGAGTGCTCCATTGAGCAAAGTGGGCAAGCATCGCCTATCCACTACTCGTGATGGTCGTTCGGTCCCGAAGAAGACAGATGGCGGAATTGCTGCTCACTTTTTTACTCACTTGTGTAGGTGCACCACGCCGGTGGGCTGCATGTATCAAAGCTCCTCCACGGGGGTCAAACGTCAAGGTGTAGGTGTTTGGTGGCAGTCTTGTAGATGTTGTAATGGAACACCATAGGAAACGGTCCATCGCGCTATGGACAGTTACACAAGTGGAGTATTTGCTAGAACATTGGTCCTTTATTACACTACAGCGATCCATTTCCATGCCTAAGGGTTGGCGGCATGCGGATTATATAAAAGCTTGACGTTAGTGGTAAACAATACACACAGCGGTGAACCACGTCCGCGTTTAGTTCAACCCACTGCTTGTCTTCTAGGAGGGGAGCCCTGTTCACTTCGATTATCTTAGAGTTCTGGTTGCCATTTCCAACATTTTTGTTACGAACCTTCGTAGGTGCCTAAGCAATTATCCGAATGAGTAAGAATGGCGTGTCACTGGGCATCTCATGTCGCGCTGTCACTCACCGTTTCTCAGTATTGCAGTTCCGTCTGATTATTCATCCGCTGCCATGTCAATTTCAGGTACCAGTCACATACTCCTGATCTGGGTTTTGCGTTTTGCTAGACCTGTTTTCTCAATTGAGTTGACCCTACATCTGTGCAGTGTGGGAACAGGTTGAAGTAGAAAACGCGCTCAGACATACCTTTTTAAAATGACAGCTTGGCTGTTGACATAGAACAGGCAGAGAGTTGTTATTTTTATTGCCTCTTTCATTATTTCGACGAATGGCTAAATGCCACAGTCAAATTCGAGCACAGTTTTCTTAGTTATCCGACTCACTACGTAAAACTAGAGAAAACATTAGACATATAGTAGGTTGTGACTTTGTTTGGGTCATAGAAGACATCTTGGTCAACAGGTTGGCGAGTTCCACGTCAACCACGTTGTCAAAAGTTGGGCTTTTAGCATGAAATTCGATAGCACTATTGAGGTCACAGGTTATAAATGGACAAATCTTGATTCCTTCACAATTATGAACGAATCCAGATTATTTGTTGAAGTGTCGATGAATACAACGGAGATGCGTGATACAGTCCGGCGCATTACTGCGAGAGATGCCCGTAAGCCGTTGGTTCTAGGCAACCGTCGACTCTCCAGGTTAGCCCGTGTTAACCGCAGCCCATGGCACAGTCTGTCGAAGTGTTAAGGAAGTAATCGTTTTCCCATATCAACTAGGCTGATAAGGAATAATCCGTGTCGATCGGTCCGTGTGCCCTACATTCCAATGGAACGTCTGTTGCACGTGACACTTCTGAACGTGAGAGCTACCGGTTAGAAATCGTGCAACGGTGAGGCGGTTATGCGCACGTGGACTATGAAAACGTTGACAACGCACTTACGAGTGGGGTGCTACCGCCTACCATGTTCGAGATGGTGTAGCCGTGGGCATCGTCGGTAGGAAACCATGTTGGGCACTACAATGTCATAGCTAATGACCAAAGTGCACCCATGTTAATGGTGACGCAAAGGCTGTGAAATAATCAGCCACAAGTTAAGGATGGGAGAAGAGATCACCATCTCGAGACTTCTAAGTCAAGACACTACATCTAGGAGCTTAAAACCTGCGGACAACTGAGTTGGAAGTGAAGACAAGACGCGATAAACGATTAGAAGTGACTGCCCAGCATTTTTTTTAATTAAATTTTTGATCTGTCGATTACTCACTTAGTTTGTCAGGATCGGCGGCAATCCCAGTAGTAGGATACTTCGGTATGGCTGGAAGCCGATGATATAGTTTACTTTCGATGGCTGGATCAATCCTAACACTTCACATGAACGGCCTGCATTAGCGAATGACGGTGCACTTCCGCCTGCTTGAGAAAACTAAGAAGTCAGATGAACCACGCAGAAAAAACGGTGTGTGGAAACCGAGGACGGGCTTTTTATCAAGCATAACGGCCCGGACAAACCATGTCTAATGGTGCTAAGAGCAAATGGCATCAACTCAGGTTTTTCAAACGGCTCATTGAGAACACAAATAGAATGATATCCAGCTTAGCAACAGAACAGGCAGGTAAACAGCGGTGAACATTAACAAAAGGGCAAGTAAAGTGCATGTCACAACGGGGAAGAATGCGGAAAGCTACTTATGCAATGTAGCCAGACTTCAAAAGCGAAGAGGGTAAACGATAAGCGTGAACGGGTCACTGAGTGAAAAATACGATGGACGCCTAGAGCAAAGTAATCTGTTGCGGCACCTCCTCCTTTAAAGATGAAAGTTAAACAGGCACCCTTCAGAATTTATCTTTAATCAATTGGGTGGGTAACAAACACACTTGCATCGACGTTGAATGTGCGAATAACAATGAAAACGTGTTCACCGGGACGTGCCTAAGTAGAGAATCTAACCCGGGCGCGACAGATAACAATATCATCGCAACCTGCAATGATAGTTGGCTGTTTATACAACTGCCCTGGCAGGCAAAATGAAGACAAATCGGCTCGCCGAGTAAAGAGTAATTTGGAACGTACTATGAAGTGTGGAATCGCAGCCTCATTGCTTTATTCCGGGCAGAACGACGCTTAATTACAGATCGGATTAGGTTTTTGACCGCCTTCCCAGAAATGCTTCGGCTGGTGAATGCAGCCCAGATGTCGCTGTTAAAAAGCAGACATACAGGGAAAGGTTAGCCAGCTCTATCATACTCTTTCAAAAGGTGTTTATAGATCTTACCGCTTCGCCGTTATAACGTAAGTAGCAACCGGGCGCCAACACGATAGATGCTAAAGTAATGCACCACTAGCGAAATGAATTCGCAAGTCCATGTTTCAAGAAAACGTACAGACTCACACAGACTAAAGTCAAGCAAAAACGCATACATGTCTAGCAGCCGTTTGGTTGTCATCACTGAAGCACTTAGCCAAAAAGGGCGTAAACAAACGACCTCTGGATTACACTGCATGAAAAAACATTTCTGATAGTTATCTCACTTGATAAAATTCTTACGGAATATGCTGGGGGTATGGACGTGTTGAACGATTCCCTGAATAACGGTATCACTGTACCAAACACACGACCACCCACATACGTAGGTAAATGAACATGCAAGGCCGACATTGCACCAAACACCGTTGACTCCAAAAACTCAGATCAGCAAAATTGTTTTTGTCATGCATCCACTGTTACGACTATCTTCAAGCAAAGGATGACTCACACCACCTACATTTTTACTGCCTCACAGTGAGCACCAAGGTACCATCAGAAAGGATGTGAGACAAAAAAGCTCCTGACAGCTCTCAGTTAAGCGTAAAGCACGCCAGCGACGCTATGAAGGTCAACCACAATTACTGCCGTGCACGTTCTCAAGGGAGACATGGAGAACCCGAGTGAACAGAAAAGCAAAAACCTGCCATGATTCTTTTCAAACTACATCCCACCCAAGACTTGTCACAAAAGAAACTGTGCAGCCGAAACTCAGCCATAACAAGCACAACATGTAGTCCACCTATGAGAGCATCCTCAGGAAATCACACCTACTATAAACTGACTCTATGATAACGTTTTCGTAACCAACTTGGGATAATTGATTTCAAATGTCCCACAGGCGACTTGATCCAGCTTGCATCAATTTAAGTCAGAAAAAAATTTATTCCCTTCATGAGAACAGGTAGCATGATCTTGAACAAAATCTCTTAGGGACAAGAACCACTGAACCGTGATGGCCAGTTTGTACGGTGAAAAGGTCAGACAGAGAGGCCGGCAAAAACGGACACAAAAACTGACGCTCACCGACTATACTAGTGAAGGGAGTCATCCATGTTTTATGCTTTTGAATGACAGTTGGCCAAGAGGGCTGCCAGTGCGGGACCCGCATACACACCGTTGGAGAAAACCGAGATTAATACCTGCTAGAGAACTGCAATACGTGGCGAAAAACGAACGGTTCTCACATCCCATTCCTTGCAGTTCGAAGCAAGCGCATCTGATTCTGGATACCAACACCTTTTATGAAAACCGACTAACCTTCGGCCAACCTCTTCTCCGCGATCCCCTTTGAGGCACTGCCGAAAATGCATGCGAAAAGGTAGATACAAATTGTTCTTATTAAGGGTACATTTCCTATCTCGCACAACACCGAGACGATCCATTTCTGCTGTTGTGCATTCTGCTTATATGATATGCCGCAACCAGCTCATCCCCCCTCGGATGCAAGTGTCTGCAAACACACACGCCATGGTCATTCGGTAAAGGCAGTCAAAAAGTTGTTCTACGGCATTACTATCTTATGAAGTGTCAGGCAGCCAAAACTGTGATAAGATCCGAAAACCCGTGCAAGGTCGCCCAGTTGGGCTGAGGCAGCATCACTTTGAAACATGACCATTTTTGCTATCAAGTATATACGTTCGGGTAATGTGATTAAAAACGACCAACATAAACCCTTTGATTGACGAGATGGTAGCTGAAACAATAGCTAAAACACTACTTGAAATATTCACGCCATTTGTGACCTACCAAGGTCTTTAATTAGAAATCTCCCAGTTTCTCATTGCTGACCCCATCCCCTCAATCTCACGTCGTTTCAACCGTCTCATAACGGTGGTCCTGGCATGTTCGGGGACCTTGCTGCCAGTCATGTTGGACGCTTAACAGACTGCTCAGTTCTCCTTGGAACCAGTACACGGAATGCTGACAATGTAAAACTAGCAGCTAGTTGAGTGACACATTTTGCGAAATCAACTGCTTGGGATATACGGTGAAGAAATATCGCTGAGTAAATACACCGTCATCGCCATAAACACTCGCAGCAATACACTAATGGTAAGCTGTCATACAACCGTGATAACAATAAGACCTACTCTTAAGACAAAATAAGAAGCAGTGAAATTTGTTTCTTGAAACATCATACAAACTCAAACAATTGATATGGATGTGCCTGCCCAGTACAAAACACCTGAGTCGCGAAAATAAGGCACTGTGAGTAAAACAACTTTCTTGTGGGACTTGCTTCATTCGTTCCACACACTTCACATGCCCACATAACCTACCGTTTCTAGACTGCTTGGTATTACCAGTTCCATTTACCTGGTGAACAGGTGCCTACCCCGAACCAGTCCTGTGGCTTTCCAAACTGCGGGCTTGAAAAATATCAGCATCTCCAGGAAAGACTAATTCTGGTAAACTGCCTTGAGGTAGACTGGTTAAGAACTTTCGCCATCCAATTGTCCAGATATAGGCATTCTGACAAAACCTGTCCACAAACAATCATAAATATTCACACCAGCAGTTACCCATTAAATCGGCTATCGCGGTATTAGCCGGACAACCTTATCTGCTGCTCATAACAGAGTGGATACACGAAAACTCGCCGCCGTTGACCCTTCCTCCGCTGTTCTATCCAATCTAGTTCTCAGAGCCACATCGACTCTCGGTCCTAGTAATAATTGTGCAGATCCCAGGATAGTTGAGCTAATCATTAATAACAGTGCTGCGGCAAGTGCTCATGACCCATACCACGGTTTTCCTCGCTCCTTGCATAAGCCTAGAATGCGAGTTGACAGGGGTAATTTGAACGTTAGTACTTTGAAACAGATAGGTCTACAGACTGCTGTTGCACCTATGTTGGACTGAGTAAATAATGACTTCTACAGCATTTCAGAGGTTAGAATTCGGAACTGCGGTGTCAGAACCCACACTGTCTACTCGATATTGGTGAGACTTCCGGTGACCTCGAGGTCGCCACTACCAGTAAGGCTGCAGCAGGTAGTCACCAGCACAGCATCAGCGTTGGAAGATTGGACTCCCAATAGCAGAAGATTGTACCACTCACCCGTCAGGTTATATCAAGGTCGGCTCTAGACGACAAATCTTCTGATTGTAGTGTCACTGTAGTAAGAGACGGTGATCTGTGGAGTCAACGAACATCAGACCGAAAGAAGTCCGTATGTTCGTCAGTATTTCGCCTAACACGTTTACCAGGGATAGAGGCGTGAATTTGAGGCATAGCCTGACAGCCGTTCGTGAGACTTGGCTAAATGAGGAAGTTGAAACGTTGGTTGTTTCTGCCTTGGGAAATGCTGGCAGCCTAGGAGGCAATGATTAAAGGTGACCAAGAAGAGCGCTCTCCTGGACGAAAATATCCCGGAGATTTCTAATCTTCCACGAAATCTGGGGCAGCAACATGTGCCTGTACACAATTACCGTTTTCGTTGACCATAGAGCTGCGATCTACTCACCTCTTTAAAATCGTTTTCATCATAAGTCAATAAGGCTAGACGAGTCAGTACGTCCTCAGGGCCAATTTGGCTGGCCAGCCACAAAGTTGCAATGCAGTGTTCTGGTTGATATAGTTGAACCAGCTACCTCAAATGAGATCCACCACTACATTTTGGAACTCAAATGCAATAGAGCTGCTGCATCAGATTATCTTGTACCGGCATCACCCAAAGAAGATGGAAATTCAATTGTTTCAACTTGCGTGGGCGCAGAGAACACTCCGCGACCACCCAAAAACACTTCGCACATTGTAAAAACTACACGGGAAATAGCTCGATGTTAGTTATTGCCAGGGTTTTGTCTTTCACTGAAAAATCGTCGATTCAACGCTCGGGAAGCAGACATCAGAAAAAGGATCGGAAGAGCCATGCCATGTGTACCGCCGGTCAACAGACTACTTGACAGCCCCCATCAGTCGATCGATNTGCCATGTGTACCGCCGGTCAACAGACTACTTGACAGCCCCCATCAGTCGATCGATCTAGACGTTTTAAATGGTTTAAACAAGGGGTTAGCTAAGAAGTATGCGAACATACTGTCGCAACTTTACCCTCATATTTTAGCTCCGAACAGGATCCATGGTGAACTGCTTGATAGGTTCTACACCAGCACCGCTATTCACTTTTGTCGTCGGTAGAGCGACGGAGAATAGTTTACAGCGCTCACAACAAGGACACCTTACCTAGTGGTGGGCTGAGAAGGCTAACGATAAGGTGGCGCCTGACAATTTGATGCAGTATAGATAATAGTGTACGTTATTTCGCACCCTAAAATACTCCGTGGTGCAACTTCCAGCCTCAAAATGCAAAACGCTTCCGCAAGACAACCGTGGTCATTCAGAAGTAATGTTAGATAATGGAGCTGTGGAAATCGAGTTATGTAGCTGATAAAATGTACGAGAAGCGAAGGAGGCATAGGGAATGAGATAAGGTGAGCGCTTCCAAAGCTGGCAAGGCACCCGCTGTTCAGGAGCACTTCTGGAGACAGAGATGTCTCACTTACGCCTAAGATTAACGTGCACAAAGAGACGCAGATCTACGTCACTCTGCGGCTGTGAAACCAGGCCACTCACAATAGGAGAGGTGGACCGTCCTCAAATACTGAACCACCGCTCGCACTGGGTGGCATCAATGGGAAGATGACGGTGATCGAAAATGGGGCATTTGGTAGAGACTCGAGCGAGTTCCAATGTACAATCGTTAAGTGTGTACAAGAGGTATACACTGAGGATGTCAGCTAGTTTTCTGCCAAACCGAACGCTCCCCTGATGCCTCGGTCTACTGGTGGAAGGCCGGGTCCGACTCTCTGGATGAGTCCTTACGAGTAAGAGTCCGTGGCTCCGGACTTAGGTAGGGATAGCATCTAACCGGAATTAGTAGTAGGAATGCCGCAACGGTTGTGGCTACCTATGACGTGGGACAACGAAAAGATAAAATCTTAATATCGCTTGGCTCGGTGATCTGGTTGAAAGCAGTAGACTTCTCGAACCAAATGTCTGAGTAGGAATACTTGTTTTTCGTAGTTAGGTTATCTTGAAAAGTATGCCGAACATTTGCAGTAGTATTTGGTACACTGAAGCTGAAAAGCGCATCCAAATGATTATAGGGCGGGCAACATTTTCTAGTAGAATGTAATCATGTAAATTTTCAAGATGTCCTGTTAACAGTCCCGCCGAGAAGGACACAAATGCCTTTACGTCTGGCGAAAGTAAACAATCACATAAGCAGATATCATTTTTAGTGCTGAAGGTGCTCGACGGTGTGCAGTACGAAATGATCTAGGTGCACAACGCTGGAGCAGTGACATTCGCACGCTCCTAGCTAAACACCTGTATAGTGGAAAGATGCATCGACCAACGACAGGTGGTACGCAACCTTATAAGTTGAGCCTATCCACACACTTCCGTAGGCTGCAGAAGCACGTCTGCTTCATGTAATGCAGCCAGCAGACCAGTTAGCGCCAGTTCCTCAGCTATGACAACAGCTGGGTCACGTTTTTTGTCGTTCTCACGAACGTCACTGCCGAAATAATAAGTCACACGATTACCCTAAATTGAGAACATTTTCTGTCGACCAGAACAACTGGAACAGGAGTCTACCTTTAATGATGCTTCACGGTTCTAACATTCAAGGCCTAGGACCGTAAGGGACTGTAGCTTTGAGACATGCTAAGGCTGAGGCAATCGAGGATATAGGTGTGGCTGGGTGGCTCTTGACTGAAAAAGTAGGGTACAATCTCTGAAGCAATATGGGTCGGTCGCACTGCGCAAGCTTACGTCATGTGAGCCTGCCTGTTTGAGAACAGAGGAACTCGAAGTAAAGCACAGTGACAAGCATCAAATTGACTGCCAAAACAAATCACATCTGCGATGCACCAAACGGGAAGGGATTTCGCAACCATGGCGGTCTGATTTCACGAAAACGCTTTCACAGAGGAACAAAGCAAAGACTACCAATGGAATCATACTAACGCAGGAAAGACCCAGGAAAACTCAATAAATTGCCACGCTGTCATCTACAAACAACACAACAAACTCAGCTCCCGTCGACTGGACTGTATATGGGAACCACCAACCACCGGTACTGACGACCAATTGCTACGCTCAACTGATTAGTAGTGTGTCAGAAAAACCGGCTCAAGTGGAACTTACCTGTGGAAAATCGACCACGAATGGATTCGGACCAGCAACATGCAATCTGAAGCCGGGTAGAGTCCGATATCTTTCATAATAGGACACATCTATGCCAAGAGCTACGCACCATCGACTAACCTTCACTAACGACGGAGCACTCGTCTTAGAACGCCAGCTTCCGTTTCTCCAGTTCACTCGGTCAAGAGCATTCTTGTGATAACCGACTGTTCATTTGACTGTTCGACGCTACTCAACTAACTTTCGAACCAGATATCCACAAGCAGTAATATATATATCCACACGATTTCGCAACAAGTATGTCGTCCAAACACCTACACCAGTTACACAGGCCATTGTACGTAGCGCTCTACTCCAAAAACGAGTCATAGGGTAGGCTTCCAGCTTCAAAACAACCACCAAGCAATCAAAAGTGCTGGATTAAGGCAACAATTCTGATCCCATGATCATCAACAAGAAGCGCAGTTCAAAGGACTAACAAATTCGGCGGTTGCGAACCTCAGTCGACACAATTTAATTGAATAAGCATAATGCACATAATGGAAAGCAGAAATGAGAACGATTCTCCAATGAGTGCATTTACACTGCAGCGAATTACAATTTTAGCTTCGTACGCCTCCAGTGTCTTCGCTTAGCGTTGTACCTATGTGAGCGGGTGATACACGTAATATGTAACCTCACCTAATTTTGTTTCCTGTTCTAAGACGTGTCCAATGTGGAAGCGTTCGATTCTGCTTCTGTTTCTTCCCAAGCTTCGTCTTGATCCGCAGTGTTTTGTGCGAACCCTAGGCAAAACACAATATTGGAAAAGCAACACCTACCATGCCGCTGAAATTCAAAAAGCCCACCGTTACGCATGAAAACAAGATAAACGTACTACAATTATCTGAAAATATATGATTACACATTGTCGCTAATTTCGGAAAGCTGTCTTCATTTTCATGATGCTTTTATTACGAGTAATTCCAGCACCTGTCTAAACGTTTGTTAAATGGAAATTATCCGTAGAACGTATAATCTCCACGTGATGACAATAAGATAGGGCCTCAGCAAATATCAGGTAAGATTTTTGTAGTATCCCCAAGAGCTTGAAAATCATTGGTTTCCGTAACAGAATGGATCATGAGAGTTTGAAAGATCTGTTTTATTCGACCGCTACTCGGTTTGTCCCTTATTTTACGCCGAGATCGAAATTGTTAATGGTACATGTTGTGACGGTATAAATGCGCCATCATGTGAAGACGTTTCCCAGGAGTGACCGTTCCTCGTTGATGAATGATGCATGATATTTAAATCTGATTGGATCTGCCCTTATACATATTCTGTCGGCAAGCGAACTAGATTTCATCCTACATTTCATTTGAGGTGATGGATTATTCACAGGGCTCCAGAAATGTCTTCGAGGATCGGGCCGCTGTGAACTACGGCGAGTTCGGAAGTTGCTTAGATAGATATGAGTAGGATTACGGTTATTTTTACGTGCCTGGTTCAAGCAAAACTCATGCAACGGACGCTTGAAATGCGATAAATGAGAGTGGGATTACTACTGAGTTTACGTGGTAGATGGCGTACCGGTGTATAAAGTACGGGCGACGTAAGGGCGTGAGTCGTAAATCATGACGTGTTTATTGAGTTCTGTTCACATATTTCCCACTGCGCAGTTCCCGCGATACACGCTGTCGACCACGCTTCAACGTGATCGGGAGAAGAACCAGGTTGGTTGTTAACTTCTTCACATTGGTGCACAACCACGACGTAACTGCCTTCCTGCACAATGCGCATCTAACAAATCGTCGGCTCACAGAGAGAGAAGTGAACGACTCGGGACATCTTTTCGAGCACAGCACAACTGCTGAGTTGAAACAGTATGCTGCGGATGTTTATGACGATCGTTTATGTTTGGAAAATCCGTTATCGGTCGAAACCTGCAGCAATATGTAAATCGGTCGGGATGCTTTGAGGAAACATGTGAGTTGATGTAATCAATCCAACAATCAGAGTAATTCACTTGGAAGCCCATATTCGTTTCATTACGTGCCTACTCTCGATCACTCAGGAGAGTGCGTGAACGCTTTGTCCATTTATTCTGAAGTTTCGACAGGAAGCCGCGTTTTTTAAGCTGCCATCGCGTTCGTGCACTAGTCCAATGAGACAGCTAAGGTGCCTTTACCACAAACAGACTTTCCTCTTCCTCCGTCCTGCAATGCAAAACGGCCAATGCGGAAGAAAATTGTTCATATCGGAGTGCTCTGTGGATATTGTTGTGACCCTGTTAACATGAGCGGCTATCGGTGCCATGAAGACCAGCTATTTTTTTCATGTGGAGTGCATGAAAAATGCTTATATATTGCACTGCCCCTTCTACACAGAGTAGTTGTAATCCCCTCGCAATGTGCGTCTTGATTTTATCAACTGTGCTGGTCCAGTTGCATCGACCTCAAAAACTATGCCACCTCTGACGTTGAGACCCATTAAGCATAATTGATTATTGATGAGCCGGATACCTCTGAAGATGAACTTCATGTTGTTCCCCCTCGCAAGCGGGTCCTAGTCAGTGTTGGCAAATGATTTCACGGAATTTACTGGCCACTCGATTTTAGACCAGCATATACAGAAAAATAGTACTTCTATTGAAGCAGAACTGAAAACAGTGAGGCTGCGACATTTTGGTGGGAATGTCGGAGACAATGATATACATATGATAAATGGATTCCCGCACTTCCATTTCATTCTCCCTACATGTCGTAATGTTTTAGCTCTGGGGCTCTCGTAGGTCGAGCGTCCAACATAGACTCCTGTGCATCCTTACGAAAAGCTTGAAGCGATACCAAGCCTCGCCTCCTGTTAATCCATTTTGACTTCCTCGGAGCATATGAAATACAACCTACAGGGTAGTTTGGAACTTCATAAACTTACCGATCAATTTGTTACCATAACTTCAAAGCAGCTTGCGGCCGAGCACTTTGATCATCGGAAACGGCGAGTAGGTCGCGCCGACTCACGCTCATAGTATGCCTAGAAATCATCAGCTGCAGTGTTAACTACTTACCCAGGGTATCCTCAAATAGCAGTGGTCCCCAGTTAAACGTGGCGACGATCATATAACCACTTCTCGGTTAACACGACCCACATCTGAATGTCTTTTGACCGTATTTCGGATGTTTCCGACCATATTCCGAGTGTCTTCCGAGTGTCTTGAGAGAACGCTTGTAGTACACTCAAGAGACGGATGAATGGAAACGTCTCCGTAACCCCATTCCGCTATGAACGGTCGTGGGCTTCCTTCTTGAACGCCGTCATTCTCGAGCATGTCCTTTTTCAGGCTATATTCCAACAAAATCACACTTTCGCTCAGTCATCGAGACATCAGTCACATTTGAGAAGAGGAAGTTTTGGGCGATTAATATTTAACGGAGACTCATAAAATGTACACAGCTGAGGAAGATTCACTTGTGATATGATTATTTGTTTTCACTTTTCTATGTAATCACTGTTCTCCGCGTTCGGTATCCAATTTTGAAAACCCTCTGACATCCGCCTGACAGTTCCATTATAAATAAAATTGGTATATCTCCGTCATTATTAGAAATACGACAATATGCCACTTCAGTACGATTGAAGAGAAAATATTCCGCTGATCACTGAAATCGAACGCTAACTGGTTTATGCTATCTGGGTGACCACCAAACTACGAAGTGAATTTGCACACATTTTGGCTAATTATGCAAGTTCTGAAAATACAACTGAAAGTGGAATATCTCAATTATTATCGGGAATACCACAACATGCCATATCGGCAAAATCATTCGCCAGGTCCATGCAGTTGTTAATTAAGCAGAAGCTCACCATCGACAACTTTTCACAGAATACGCCGGCGCACCCCTGCTTATAAATGGTCGAGCATTTTGCAGATGCGCTCACGAATTAATAACCATGCTCTGAGTTGACGAAAATTAGCAAGCGGCAAGTCCGGTTCCAATATGTAATATGAGTTCTCCGCATGTCTTCTCTCTCTTAAAGCTGGCAACATTGAGGCTGCAATTGTTTCACTAGTGGAATAGTTTAGTGACTTACGTAAGACACATAAAAGACACCAGGGTCATTTGTCAGCTGTCAGCATCTATTTCACGAGTCGTCGATCGCACAAGTTAACAAAAAATGGTGTGCACCTTGTGTTGTGCACGCTCATTAGTCACTCGTCGCTAACTCCTTCCGTCTACCAAATCACAAAATGCAGCTACTTCGTCAACGGGAGTGCGTTTCTTTCGTACACGAAAAACTGGAAATCTGCGATGAAATGAATGTTACCCGAAGTCCTAGTAAGATGGCACAAGTGTTATTCTCATGTCAGATCTGAAAAATCATATATCATAACATCGGACGTAACATAATCTTTAAATGGTCCATTATCGGTAAATCACTTCCGTACGTTGAAGCAACATGACAGTGAACGATGAGAGCACATTTAGAAGGATATTCAAGTTGAAGTACCAAAAGTTTGAAGACTATGTATAAGACTTGCGCAGATTTCAACGGGAAACCTGTACGAGCCTCTTCATCAACACTTCGCAGACAGCTGCAAGTGCTGAGAAGCATAGAGTAGTGGACCTGCCGCCAGGCCACCCGTTTGGAAGTGCGGTGTACAAATGCGTACACTGTATAGGACGAAAGAAGCTATTTTTACTGCTTTTCATCATTTCTTACACCCTTTGTCTACGCTAGATTCAATTATTTCTCCCGTATCTGCCTACTTATATTCATTCATACATAGCACTAAATTTCGTGCCCTGGTTCCACAAGTTCACAATCTGTTAGTCGTCTTGAGAATGGTATGCCCATTTCCGGCCTCGGCAACCTAATAAACAACGGTAACAAGGGCGATGTCAATGGCTGTCCGCCTTCTTTCCCACTGATGCCTCTGAACAACATTACAGCCAATTCACCATTACATCCAGCTGCCGCTGGGGCGTTAGCTACCACACCGATGCCCCCCAGCAGGGCTAGCGACAATGGAGTCGGGACGGGTGTCTTACGAATTCCGAACAGTAGTTTCTTCTCAACTTCTCTTCCTAGCATGCTTTCTAGTCCATGCAGTCCGTTAGCGCTGAGTACAACGGTTGTCATTCAGGGTACTCTGACCGGGAGTGGTACAAGCAGCATTGGTGGTGGTGGCGGTTCGGGTGGACTGTTTTTGTTCACCAACGCTCCAAGTAGTCGTGTTCTGCACGTTCGAGGCCGAATTTCGGTACTCAGGGCTCCATTTTCACCACCATTCAAAAGCCCTCCGAAAGAAGCTGCTCGCGGCTCAATTGATTATAAGGGTTTTGGATTGAGTTCGAACCAGGAAGCAGAATGTCGTGTACAACAAGCGAAACAGCTAATCCGACATTTGGTTATGCGGCAATTGGAACGTCTGGCAAGAGAAGAAGTAGACGAATCCTCCGGCTCGTCCAATTTGAATTCGAATGAGCAACGATTGAGTTCGAGAACCAGGGGGAACTCACCGAGGACGAATCATTCTTGGGTGTGGCCAGACGTGGCCCAGATGGATTCGCAGGAGTCCAGAAGGGTTTTAGATCGAATCGTGGCCAAATCAAAGAACAAGTCACGTCGGGCTCACCAAATTTTTGTGCAGGTTCCTGAATTTTTACGCTCAAATTTTCCCCAACCCTATGCTACCGTGACTCGGAAATCGCAGGGAGAAAACTATGAACCTACAAATAAACTTTATTTATTGACTTACTCGCCGTTCACAACAGGCTTCAACGTGACAATTAAGGGGTGCTAGGGAGCTGGACGTGAGAGCACCTTGAGCACAACCACACAGCAGCCGCCAGAGAGGAAGAGTGCGTCGACGGAAAATTCCAGTCGACCTTCAGAATTCAAACAAGCGTTAGGCTGGTTAAGCGGCGCTCCTGACTGTAATAGCTGAACACTGTTATCCTAGTGAATGTGACCTGCAGCAGTAAATATTGTGCGGATTCATTACACAGCAACGAGCAAAACTGCGATACCTATGCCGGCCCACTAACACTGATGCTAATGGTTTTTAGTGAATTTACATTCGCAAGGTAATGGGAACCGGTGCGGTGGTACTGGCAAGGCAACTTTCACGTCGCGCGGAGTATAGAATTTTGGGAACGTCGAAGGTGATCTCACTACAAAGTCCTCCAAACGGTAATGTTTGTTTAATCAATTGTTACGATAAACTGCAGTTTTGCAGATTATAGATGTCAAGCCTCCTGTGCCATTCATTATGGCACCGATGGATATCAAATCGAGAAGGCAAACTTGGTGCGCACACGCGACTTTCAGGTTGGTAAGCCGAATATTTATCGTGGAAATAGACGTCCGGCTTTTGATGCTGAACTGCATGTATGTGAGATTTGAAGAGTGTCCATGAAATGAGGACGTATGTTAGCAGGTAGTATGGGATTATAATACGTCGGCGTGATATATCTAATTTATGCGCAAGGCACAGCAAGTTAGATGATCGCCACGAAATTATGAAGTTGCGAGATTTAGAAGTCCTTCCATATTGTGCCGTCGTATTCTGCCGGTTTCATTTACTGCATGATGCATATCGGCGTTTCCGCCAGTTGGTAGGCCTAAGCGATTATCAGAAGAACCGTATTTACCAGTGAGCCCACAATATGTTTTAAACCGGGAACAGCGGTCAATTTAACAGTTTGCTGCAGGAAATGAAGTTTGTAAGTAATGAGGTATATCGGTATCTTGTGAGCACTTGGCTGCTTCACAAAGGGGTTGGGACGCGCATAAACCTAAGTCCACGGTTTTGTTCGGTCATCTTACCACCAACCGTGTTCAGGACGAAAACAAGCATATCAAAAGTGCCGTATATGAACGATTCAGTGTGTGTGCATTTTCCCAGTATACTGTGGAACGTTGTTACAGTGTGTTTGATGAACGCCAGTGTAGGCTGTACACTGAGCGCATGAGGTTGGTTGAGCCGGCGGTAGGCCTGGAATTTCTGTCATTGATTCTGAAATCACCGTCGCATTATGCCAGGGATGTTTTCCTTAGGCATCACAACGGCATCGAGATAATAGACGTGGCTTATGCAAAAGGCACGTGGAAAGGGCGCCGTAGCAAATGGCGCATTTCCCATGGTGACATTGTAGGGGATAACAAATGTAACTGCTGCTTCTTATCCCAAAGGATGATTCCCTGTTGTCACATTGTTGCTGTGTTTCGTTCGATTGACAGATCTCTTATCAGTTTGGTTGCATGAAATCGGTGTTTTTTGCCGGTCCTTGAGGACGCAGAAATCCCGGTTTCCCATTGTGGAGAACCGGTTGTTTATATGGCCGGAGAAAACAGTGGACAACAGTAGCGAATGGTATGAAGCATTCTCTTTCGACCCCGAAGGGGTTAGTAGAAGACGGGTTCCGCTGTTCGGGGAAATCTTGGTAGTCAACCCCAATATCCCTACCTGTAACATCCTCTCCACAACGCAGGCCCCAAGGGGTGCTATAAAGATGCTGTCCACAAGTAAGTTTGCATGCATGTTTGATGATTTAAGCCCGATGTCCGCAGCTTCATCAGAACAACCCTTTGTCTCTAACACGCACAGGAAGTTTAAACTTGAACGTCGTGATTGACCGGGATATGCTGGAGATTGACTTATTCGGGGATACCATGGGGACAGCTCCTATCACAGGAGTTGCTAAGGGTACGCTAAGGCAGTCCAAAACGAAAGTCAGGGAGGCTTTTGACAACAGCGTGCCTCAGAAGCGTGCTTCCAAGAAGAGAATCCCGTGGACTTGGACGAAGACACCGTGCACTGGTACCGCCGGCAGGCTTATGAAAAAACGGCGCTCTCGAGCGTCATGTGAAAGAACCCACAACCCTATTCGGGGCCACCCACGACATGGTTTCACGAGCTATGTTCACGTTTTCATTTCGCAGTGGTTGTTGAAGTAGCTGCTTGCGTGAGTGTTTGATGATTGTCGTGTGTAATTAGAATGTTAGTGGCTACGTTCCCTGCTCTATTTACTTCCTCCTCATTGATTCATCTTCTTACGTTGAAATTCTTTATACCGATTACGAGCTTTTCTCACAATCTGAAACTACCACTCAAGTTACGCGCGTGACAAATCATTTCTCAAATGAATTCTGATCTTCATGTACTTTTGAGTATCGATACCGTTTGCTTGTACAACTTGTTTTCGCATAGTTTTTCTTCCTTAATCTCCCTTGCCGGACCCTTGTTTATATGTGCCCTGGTTTCATTTTTCCCTGGCCGCTTCGCCACTACGTGACTGTTGTATTTGGTCATATTTACGCGAACCGTTAATCTCGAAACTTGTATATTTGGTGGATTCAATACCGAGGTTTGTTGTTATCTTCCACCATTTGATTCATCATATGGTTTTTAAACATTAGCACCTTATTAATTAGAAACTCGTCAATACGACCGTCTTTCTTTCTTGGATCCGAATTGGTTGCTCGACAGGCTCAGAATTTATAGACGCTCGTTACGCACAGACGCGACTGTCGTGGATCCAGCATATCGATATACGTTGCGTGAAGACTAAGCGTTGCTCGAACAACCACTGGTCGTCCGGGCTTGACAGTAGTTATTGTCGTTAGTCGAGTGAGGCTCATTTATTCTTTCTTCATAGGTTCCTCTATGGGTATAGCAGACAGTTAGTAGTATGCGTCCATTTCAAACCGATTTGCAGTGCTTACTGCTGTTAGTCAAGTGAGATGTCCATATACATATATATACATGTTTAAAGGCATCGATATATACATGTATATATCTGTACATATATATATATATGTACATTTACATGTGTACATTTATAGATATATGTATATATGCATGAAATATATATATAAGTATATATATATGTATGTACACATGTATATATATACTTATATATATGAATGTGTACATATATTTACATTAACACTATATTTATTTACTTATATATACCTAGGTATACATATGTATAGCTAAATATAAATATGCATATATGTTTTGCTATCTGTATACATACATATATATACTTGTATATACGTATATATATATGTATATAATCATGCATGGTTATATATATAATTATTTGTATATATACATCCATATGCATTTCTATGCACATACGTATGTATATATATGGATATATAACAATTTACATAGAGATATTCACATTTGCATACATAACGTCGTACACATGTACGTGCATATAGAAAAATAAATGTGCATAAAAATATATATTTCGTAATGGTTGTGTACATCGTGAGCTCCTCGAAGTTCTTAGGGAGTTGAGCGAAGAATGACGTCCGTTCGAGAAGTCCATGCGTTCCCCTCGAAATTATATGCGTCCCCACCTCGCCCATATCCTGAAAATTTTTCTGCACATTTTCCAGAGACTATCTGCATGGAATACTTATCAAACTCTTCGCCAATACACTCTGTCCATCCTCCAACCACCCGTTTTTGGCACGACATTGAGCATGAGGCCAGTGATCATCTTGTGTAGTCCCAATTGATGTAACAAATCAATTGCTTTATCGATTTGTGCAGATTCCAATTGCTATCGTCTCAGAACTATGTGGCTCGAAGTTTTCTGCCTAACCTTGAATTTTCCCTTCATATAATGTCTGTTTTGTTACTCTATTCACAGAACTGACTCATAAAATTTTCAAATCTGATGTTCAAATTGTATATGCTTAAAAATCTGTACGTTGATCACGCTCACCTGAGCTTGTTTCTCACAAGCGCGTCGAGAAATATACCATTATTATTATTGTCATCAGATATACACATGTATATATTTATATATGTGCAAACAAAGATATACATGTGTACAAATATATGTGATCACATTTTGCACATATAGTGATACATATTTGTGTGCACGTCTATACATATATATGCATATATGTGTATATCCTTATATATGTGCATATAAATGTGTTTATGTAAATATACCTATATGTGCTTTTTTCCGAACCCTCTAGGATAGCCTGTTGCCCAATGAGAAAACTGCGCTTCAAGATCATTCGGTGCACTACTATTACATACCAATTTGATTATCGCGGATAAAAAAGGAAATGCGCTCCACTAGTCAACCTGTTTCTTTACTAACTTAACTGGATTTCTCAGCGTCCTTGATGAAAATGTTTTATGCAACGCGCAACCAAAACCAGCGAGGGCGCACGAATTGAATTTGAGTTGTGTGCTGGGGCGTGCTGCTGTGTTGTCGGTGACGTTTTAGCTTTCGTTTGTGTAGGTCGTGTGCATGGTTTACTGGGCCTTCGGCTCATGCTTGTTTGTATTGTTCCTCTTTACAGGACTTTTGTTGGACCCCTTACTTCGGAAGAACGCTGTCCCCTGGTGCGTCCGCGTTGCCCGAATGTTGGTCCGCGAAGTCACGCGCATTCAACGTAGAGTTACATGTTACATTTACATATCAAAAAAGGTATTCACTGTTGCGCAGCAGACATATTTAATACTTTCTAGAATATTCCGTCTACTCCCGTTCAGACGACAATACAAGCTCGTATAGAAACGGTCTACCAGTGTATCCATTTATTACCTGCGGAGGATTTTTAGCAGTAAGTTTCTTACCTATTTAATACAGTTAGGTTAGTAAAGAACTTCGTTAAGGCTGCGTGTTGTGATATCTAAAGCTGAGCTACGCCCTGTTTTCGATAGCATGTCATGTAAACTGAAGCCCACTGGGTATAAAAGCAGGCGAGCCGACTGGATTCGAGGGACAGTTGCCATTAGCCCATCTGAAAACAGGGCGTCAAACCGCTCTTGGATATAACAACACGCAACAGGAAAGTATATAGTAACTAACCTAGCCTACTATCACCACGTGAGTTCCAACCTCTTCTCCACCGGTCTCCCGGTGAGGATCACAGAATGATATTCCAGACGACGGTCAAAACCCTTGACCTCCTGATTCCAGCTTTCGAGCTGTGTACCGCATTCCGTGAATTATATGACGACTAGATTCCCGGGGCATCCTCCAAGAGATACGTGTGCAAAACTTTTGTGCAGAAAACTGTAAAAATTTTGCTTGCATTCAATATTATCAAATGCATCTTTAGCGACTAGGGGCCACCAGTGTTGTAAATTATCAAATCGGCAGCATAAGAGACAGTGCTGCTTGAAATAAGGCAGGAAGGATCTGTGGTGGAAAGCTCGATTCGCCAATTATTCAAACTCCGACACAACAGATCTTATAAGCGGCCAGTCTAAGTGTCGCTTTAAAGATACAACATCAGGCTTGGACGAACGGTCTCAGCGCTGTACCTTCCGTAAATCGCCGATAAATCCGTTCCGTATTCCACCGATTAAGATACGGTTTATGACGTTGCATGTGCTAATGACATCAGCCAATGAGAGGCTGTGATTTCTTTAATACTGTTGTACATCTATGAATTCGGCGTCTCAATTCATGAATAACAATTGCTTCCTGCTGCCAGTACCAGGTTTTCTCCTTATTACTTGGGTGGGAGGTTTCAATTCGTGTACGATTCCTAGGGCTATTTGAAGCCCCTAATTC
>QNGE01004005.1:32877-64208 GCA_008508345.1 Paragonimus westermani
TTGGCATTGGTGCTGTGTTGGAACAGGAGGGATATCCGATCACTTGCATATCACGTTTGTTGAATAAGGCTGAGCAAGGATATTCACAAACACAAAAGGAGGCGTCAGCGGTCTACTAGGCTGTCAGGAGGCTGCATAAATATTTGTTCGGTATTAGATTCAAGATTGTTGCTGACCGCCAAGCTCTACAGTATTTATTTGACCCCCACAAATCAATTGCTAAATCATCGGCAGCAATGATACAGCGATGGAGTCTAGTTCTAGCAGCATACGATTATGAAATCGTTCATCATCCTGGTAAACAGATTCCTCAGGCGGATTTTTTATCACGGTATTCCAGTTTTTCAGCCGCTGAAGCTTGTTTATTTGCTTTGCCAGCTATTGCAATAAGCCGAGAGGACTTGATCAAGATAACTAAAAACTAGTATGGCACGGTAAGTACCGCAATGACCAAGAGTTGATCGTCAAATATTAGGAAGAAACACCCAGTATTATTCCAGAACCGAGAGGAGTTGTCAATACAACCTGACGGTGTGCTGTGTCGGAGAGATCAATTGGTCATTCTACCACTGCTACTAAAGGCGGTATTAGACGACTTGCACAAAGGTCATCTGGGCGTGGAGAAAATGAAATCCCTGGCTCGACAGACGTGTTGGTGGCCGGAGGTAAACGCGGACATCAAGAGCATTGCAATGAACTGCCACTCCTGCCTCCACGAAATAAAGACAAGGCGGAAGAAACGGACACCTTGGTCGGACAGCTACCTACCAGGGCAACGGGTGCACGCAGACTATTGTGTACAACTTATCGGTAACTATCACATTCTGGTGTTAATTGATTCATACTCACGGTGGCCAGAAGTATTTGTTACAACCTCACTTTCCACGGCATTTACCATGCAAGCATTTCGTAGATGTTTCAGTCGTGAAGGCATTCCACAGGTGGTGTTGACGGACAACGGGTCACAGTTTTGTTCCGCTGAAATGAAACAGTGGCTTGACATCATCGGGTGTCTTCACTTGCGAACGGCATTTCAGCATCTATGTGCAAACGGGGCCGCGGAACCTCTGGTGAGAACGCTCAAAAGTGCCGTGAGTTCCACTAATCCTAAAACATTTGCTGAACTGGATGTGTTTCTCGACAACTTGCTGCTTCAGTACAGGAACGCAGCCCATTGCACAACGAAGGAAAGCCCAGCGGTGCTACTTAAATAAAGGCGACTAAGAGCATCACTTCAGTGTGTAAATTCAACGGATGTGATATATTTTAGTGGAAACGATTTGCGACCTGCCAAAGAATTGATCACTCGCCAGCTAGGCAGCATAATGGTAGAAATTACTGACCTGCACGATGCCACCATTCATCGGAGACACACTGACCAAATCCAGTTTCGAAGCACTGAAAAAGTGGTCATGGAGGAAGCAGAACATCCTGTACTGCAAGAGTTCGATGCCCCGAAAAGATCAGAACAATTGGCAAATATGGATGCGGAGGCTTCTAGAAGAGGGGAAGGTTGAGATGGAAATCTCGATTTACCGATCATCCAAACCCCGACACAACAGAAGATCTGACAGGCGACCAATCCAAATATCGCGTTAGAGATATAACATCAGGAGTGGACGAACGGTCCTAGTGTTGTGCCTTCCGTTATTCGTCAATTCATATGTTCCGTATTCCACCAATTAACATACAGTTTATGGTGTTGCATTTGCTAATGACATCAGCCAATAAAAGGTTGTGATTTCTTTAATACTATTGTACATCTATAAATTCGGCGTCTCAATTCATGAATAACAATTGCTTCCTGCTGCCAGTACCAGGTTTTCTCCTTATTACTTGGGTGGGAGGTTCCAATTCGTGTACGATTTCTTGGGCTATTCGAGGTCCCTAATTCTGAGCATCACAAGTAACCAATGTTATGTACTCATCGATTTGACACAGATTCAGTGCAAGAAATGCTGAGAACAAAAATATTATTGGATTCAGAGGAGTGACAACAGGATTAAACACAGAAGGCAAGTAATCGAAGTGTTACCATGGTAGATTAGAAAGAGGAGAACAGATAGACAAGGATTAGCTAGAGCGGTTGGGTGAGCCACTAACAACGGATTAGAATCGCGCTCAGCCGGACAAAGTTTTGCCATTAAAACAAGTAATAATCGTACCTTTGGCTAGACAAAAGGCTCACGTGAAACTTTCGGGAACATTTCCAACCATTAATGATTCAGTCGGTACTTGAATTTGGTCACCGAAGTAGCCGCCGTTTACATGAACGTTAACACAACGTGAGAGAAGATTGGGCTGGAAATATTTGTCCTCTCTCTTCACTTAGCGGGTCATATCTCATGCGTTTAACGCAATAACTTGAAATCGAAACCCGATAAAAGTTGGCCTGCGTTCGTGTACCCTTCCACTAGTGTGAAGACCTCAGTTCGGACACCCTCATGACAAGTCTTACCAGTGCGCGATGGGTAAGTCAGCTAACTCCAGCAGTAAATCCATTGCCCCAAGTTTGCAGATTTCACTTCTGAATTTACTACTAGTGTTGTGGCATCTTCTAGTGCCAGTTAGTTGATGAATGTGGTGTACGGAAGTAGATCGTTACCGATACTCTCCGCTTCTCCCAACTCCTGCTTGGTATCTCTTCCTCCTTTTACATTACATACCCCTGTTATACAAATTGTCACCACTCCATGCGAAGGCTAGCTCTACCAATACAACATATAACCAACTGCTTTATATATAGAAGTCAATTTCTATACACTAGACCGATATTACGCGATTCATGTCCGGACAGATTTCGCTTCATCTTTACGAGTGTATACTACAGACTATTTATATATCACTACGAGAAGGCGAATTAGATAACAGAGAAACCAATTGTCAGAGTGCACAATCATTTTCACTACCGAGGTACCGACAACCCTACGAACGGTTGTTCCTGAACACACACTACGTGGTTAAACTTTAGGATTGCAATCGCTGCGGCATAGCGCAGTGTTTGCCTGTGTGACGTTGAGTCTATAACGCGAAATGCCGTTGTGGGGTCACATTGTTGTTGCGTCATTAGAATATGACGCGCAATAGACGATGCAGGCTCCTTGTTTCTATGCGCGGCTGTGACATCACGTGTTTGCGTAATGTTTCTTCACCCACTTCCTTATGCGCTCCGTGACCCTGACTCGCAACTTGCGCTCAGTCCTGCCTATGTAGGATGCTCCGCATCGATCCAGTCCGATTTGTACTTTCAATCGTTTCACTCAAGTCATGCCGCTTCGTCTTTATGATAGTCACATGTTTACGACTGAGGATTGTGTGAGGACTATATTCATGTAATTTATGCCTTCTGCCTGTTCTGTTCAGATGACTCAAAGGGGTTCAGTACTTACAATCAGCAACAATAAGTGGGCACAGATGTTACGTACCTGCTTGGCTTTATGGGTTTGCAGACAGATACCGGAAACCATACCTTTTCTACTATATGCGCCAAGTTTTGAATCTTCCAAATACTGCCAATGGAATGTAAATCTTTTTAACACCGTTTCAATTCTAAATGGCACTGATGGCTTGGTCACTAAAACCATGCATATGGAACTGGTTTCAGTATATGGTGTTCAACCGGCATTGGCTAGGTTTCTCTAATCGACTCATAGACTTCGGGTCAGGTGTGAAATCTAATTGACTTGTGGGTCATTTTGAAATGTTTCGTCCAATGCAGACAAGACCGTTGCTTTTACTTTCGTTTGCGTTGGACAGCTGCGCTCCTAGCCTTTTAAATAGGGTCTAGATGTGCCGATGTGAAGACAGCAAACTGCATGTGCGTGATGGAGGCAGACTGCGTTGGCCAAATTTTGCCAGACGACTTGCTGTTTTGTTGTTTGGTGTTCATGGCGGCTCAACTCTTTTGTTTCTTGGCATGCCGATCATTGGGGCAGTTGGGTCCATTCAGTTTCCGAAGTTCCATCTGTTACTGGCAAGTTTTCAAAGAAAAAATTGCATTTTAGCAGCCAGCCGCGACTGGTCTGGGAATTCAAACGCAGCTACGGCAGAACTTAATGGGCTTACCGATAATTAAGCATGTCTCACGGATCACTTTCTTCAAGTGTTTTTGAATCAGCTGATAAAAGAACAAATCCAACGAGGAATGCTTCACCGATGTTCAAGATAACTGGTTTTCTTCCTGTGGTGATTCATCAATGGTCTTAAAATTCTAGCCAAGGCGTTTGTTGTGTCATTTTTATTCGGCGACTACGGAGAGAACTTAAGTCAGCCTTTATCTAGAAGGGATTAAAAACTGTTTATTAGCTGCCGAGTTCACAGTCACTTTTCGGTATCCCCCTTACTCGCTTTTGATTCCAGATTAATAATTGACTGTCACTTGTACACACGTATCCACCTCATCCACACTGCTCCTTTTCGTTCTTCTGGAATATTACTCCTAAACAAAAGCACGGCAGTTGAATGGGAGTGTTCGTTGGCCGTGAGTAAGCCGTTAAGCTTCACCTCATCAATACACAGAAATGTGGGTGACACACGGGATATACTTTGAGTTCGAGCAAAAGGTGCACTGCAGACCCTTGAATAACCGGAAATCAGAAAGTGTTTGATGTATGTCAACGTCTAATTAGTTCGCGTGTACAAGAATCCAACTGAACCTAAAGACCGTAGCAAACCACCTCGATAAACTGAACTGACCTGCATAAACGTACAAAGGAGGGCATTCCGACGAACCTAACAGAGCTCTTTCCTCAACCCATTAGTTTCTAACCGCTGAGCACTAATCTCGTTGGGCAAAAATGAGAAGCCTGTAGTTAGAACTAAAGCCAGTCATATAGTTTTGGACCAGTTTATTAAAAATGGCCCGCTCGAATGTCCCGGTGTTCACCCGGTTCAGCAATACTTTTGCAAAGGTTTCATCGCTAAACGAGCGAACGTCGCTGGTGTGTTGAGTGTTAAGAGTATGTGGGTGACCGGTGCGGTTTGCAAAGCATGGTGGTTGTCCACTTTTACATAAAATAGTATGGTGACCTTTCTTTAGGAAATCTGAGTGGCTCATTCTAATTGCAGCTGAACTCACGGCTCGACTAGATTCATTTAGGTTATGATGGTTTAAACTTTCGATCACGAGTCTAATTGACTGCCCATGGTGTTTTTAAAAATTCAAAATGGTTGGCTGAACAACTTGTCGAACTTAAAATTCTTTTCTATTTGCCGTCGGTCAAGGACCAGCGTGTAAAAATTGGCGTGTCCGTATGCTGAGTTTCGCGTTGGCCTTTAATTGAGGCTACTGTCACATCTTCCCTAGTGTTGTCCTCAAAATGGATAGCAGAAGTTTTCATTATTATGCTCGCTTGTTTAACCGGTCTGCAAACTCCAGCCTTGCAGAAGTTCTCTTGTGAGGGTGGCGCTGGCCGGGGCATGCAGCACCCTGGAGTCCGGGCTCAAGACGAAGCAAGTTTGGTCATTCTACACGGAGATGAGGCAGAATCGGCCGTTTTGTTCGACATATCTGGCGTAAATACTTGTGTAACGGTTAACTCGATTAACCCAAAGGTTATGGTCGATTGGTTCGAAAAGATTATTCCATATCGACGGTGGTTTGCATAATTTCGCTGCTAGTTTGTGCGCCAACCAGATGCGGTGTCATCCCAGGAGGCGGAAATTCGTTTTTGACGGTTTCTAGGCATCAGAGAAAGATATAGGTAGTTGATCGTCCTTCCACCGGCTGAAGTAGGTGCTATTGGAGTACGGTCCTCCAACTCTAACTTTCTCACCGTTTACAGTTCAGTGTGCACGGTTCGAAAGCTGCGTTCCAAGGTTTTGAGGGGTGACCGTTGAATTTGATCATTACTAAGTCACATGGCGATTTGGTTTTTACATTTGTGTTATTGACTAACACAAAATTATACATTCTATATAAAAGATTTAGCCAGAAAATGTCAGATTCCATTATTCGTCACACTTCACATGATCATTTTACGTCCTTCTGTTCATCACGATTCTTTGCTTTCCATTCTTGATTTCACGATACATTTTAACGCGGGACAACATTCCATAACGTCCGTAAAATCAGAATCCTGTACTGATTGGACGAGTAGCAGGGTCCATGAAATTCCGTCGATTTGGGAAAATAAGGGAGTCCGGTCTAGAAGACTGTCCATTTCTCCGGAAAATTTGGGACCCACTTATCTTCCTTCATCTTCCCAAAAGTTTCTACATATTCTTCCGAGGCCGTCTACATCAAATGATGGCAAAATTCTTCGACTGTTCATTTTCTCCATCCTGAGAAATCTTTTTCCCTGGCATGACCTTGAACATAAGGCCAACGTTAACATTGTGAAGCAAGAATTGATGTAACTACTCAACATTTTTTATTACATATTTAAAATTTTGATAATTATCGTTTCAAAAGCAAGTGAGCCAACTGCCCCTTCATAAACTAGAGTTTTTCTCTATTATTTTGTCCGTTTTATTTCTTTATTTTCATAATTGGTGTACTGCACAATTAACAATTGTGTACGGTATGGGGTTCACATTAAAATATGCGTACTGATCACGCCTATTCGAGCGTGTTTCTCACAGATGCGCTGAGAAATATACCATTATTATTAATACTATTGTTGTAACAAAATATGTTTACGCACGTAAACTGTAACATACTCAAGATGGTTCAAGGCGAACAAAACTGCCCTAGTGAGACAGACAACCAGTTGGCCACCTCTACCAACGTGTTGAGGTCTAGCAGTGTTTATCCGTACACTGCTTTCTTGCATTGGAAAGCATTATGTGTAATTCACATGTATGACACAGAGAGCTCGTTCGTAAGAAATACGGGTGAGACAGATAGCTTATCCACAATAACATGAGTACGGTCCATAACAGGAGATGACGTACACAATTTTCAAACGTTATGCAACCGCTTCAGATGATTCCAACAGATACTCTGCTCATAACTTTTGATAAAACTAGCCGATCCAAATGGAAGATAAGGATTGAGAAAAACTTTCCCTCAAGACACTATTTTCTGTGATGGTCCTGGAGACCATCTGCCCCCAGCATTTCTCCTCATCTCTTTTTTCGTATGTGTGCAGTGGATTGCTGCCAGCATATTCTATGATGTTCCACGCAGCCTAACCAGATAAACTGAACATTTCAGTGATCACACCTATGGAGTAAATAATGCCGGCCGAATGGCATAAAAATGTGGGACGTATTATGGAATTCGGCCCTTCGTATGAAACGGAGCAGGCTTGACGTCTCGAGGATAGGAACAGTTTAAACTTTAATGTCATCCAATGCTGTCCTGCGTTACAAACTTCTATGTCAAAGGCCTTCTTCCTACGACGTTGTTCACATTTCTGTTTAGGTCTTGGAGACCCGAGAGCCTCCGGACGTATAGAAATCTGACAGGACAACTCAAAGTGAGGAAGTTACAGCGCAAACCGTCTGACGTGATAAAGCGGTTAGCCGCCGGCTGCTGCTTCTACCAGAAGAGGTTGGCAGGTTGTTTTGACCCTGTCCAATAAAGCGGAATTATTACAGTCGGCTCTGCTCTTATGATTATCACTGTCATGAAAAGCAGCTGAAAGATGTAAGTCCAGCTGACCGATGTGTGCTCACAAGTGCAGGCGCTGTTCACGCCTTCTTCTGAATCTGATGACAAACAAGAGATGTCCGACGGTATGGATTCTTCTGTGCGGCCACTAAGTTGTAGTAAATGTTAGTTGATAATCCAACAACATAACAGTGGCCATGAGGCACATCGGTGCGCTCGGTATATAGTCGTGGTTAACCGACCACTTCTCATGATGTTCGTGCCCAAACTGCCTATCACAACGATGGCACAATCCGGCAGTTCAAGAACCAAGCCCCCGTCGCGGATGAAGAACTAGCTGTCGCTTGCAGATCAGTTCAGTATGTGAATTCGACACCAGTTGACGTTTGTGCTAGGGGTAATGCAATCCCTCTGCGGTGGCACACTCAAGAAAAACCGTACTAATCTGTTTTGCGTACATGCTACCCGCAGGCTGGTCACCACCATCAGTCGAGTCATGCTGGATGCGAGGGATGAGGCGACGTGCGCTCACTGAAAAAGCAGTCACAGCCATTTGCCTGATTACAGCGTTATACGTTGGTTTAAAGCATGCTAAGTAGGCGTGGTGCATGAGCTTCACTAGAACTGATAAATTCTGAGTCGCTCACTCATTTTCACAGAATCTGTACGCCCGAGAGCCTCGCCGAGGAACTAGATCTGATTACGTTTGTCCTACAATAAAATAGTTACCCCAGAATTTGCATAGACAGGCACAGTAGACAAAAATTACCATCCGAAATGGTGGTCACGATAGAGAAAAAGGGAGTCCACATAGAGCTACCTTTTAGGGGTGATGATGTGATGTAGCAAGTAGCACAGCGCTTAAGAAATTCAATCATACGAACAGTTACTGCGGCTGAACTCCGTGCAATCGCTCAGACTCAAAAACTACCAGTGCCTTCAATCAAAGGAGGTGAGCCTATCGGGGCCACTTCACATTGCGTTTACCAATTTGTATTCAACTGCGGAGAAAGTTACATAGGCAGAACCGAGAGATGCTTGGGCTCCAAAATGAAGGAACAGTTACGTAAATGGGTACAGAAGTCCTTGTTGCTGGATAACGGTAATGTTTCTGAAACGCATACTCAGCCAGTTTTCTCAGTCGCTACAAACACGTCTTGACCAACGGTCATGCTACCAATCCATCTTGTGCACTCAAAATCCTGTTGCGCCACTCCGACTCGAGATTCTTACGGTTCGCCGAAGCAGTTGCAATTAATCGACTCAAAACAGCTCTCTGTGTTCAGAAACAACGGTTTGTGAACCTGACCCTTCCCTGGACTTAATATCTCATCATAACTAGCTTACTGATTATCCACCCGTCAAATCGATTGTTTTAAAAAAAGCCCACCCATGTTAATGTGAGTTTGGTACTGATGAGTCAATACGAAATGCATGCATCTACCAGTTTTCATGTTCTATCTGTTTTGTTCAAACTGCTCTAGGGAACCTATTGGTTTAAATTTCGTTAATTCTGTGTTAGCCCCAGTTCACCGACTTCGTGTTATTCTATCATGAGCCCAATAAAATCACGATGGGTGTTACCGACCGAAGTGCGGTTCTCGCGAACTTCCACCAGAAGCCCGATCCTGTGATGCTGTGAAGCACACCGTATGTGCCTGTCTGACGTTTTCCGCTACCTTGGCGTGGTGGTTAGGCTCGCGTGCTGTTTTTTTCGGAAGGGCTGTGCTGACTAGCACTTCGGTCCTTGCAGGTTCATCCTTGTCAGTTTGGCCAAAGGGGAGCAGCCAGACAGAAGCAGATGAGTGCGTTTGTTGTGCGTGTTGACCGTGTGTTCTGACCTCGTTGGGCTTGTTTGTGCCTTGACTGACTTTATGTCTCTCAGCCAGGACCGCGTGTGCAGTGTTACTGTCTTTGTGAGTGGATGCTGGATTTGTTTTGATGTCTGTCGATCATCTACTTGATGGTTGATGCTGCCTCGTCTGTATGTGTGTGTGAGTCACCTGCTGCCTCGAGGTTTGGGCTTTTTAGCCAAAGGCTTTGGTTGAGGACCCTAATCATTCTCCTACACAGGTCTGGGCGTCCTGGCAGTATACAAAACCCATACACACAAAGGTGATACAAAATAAACCAAATGCTATACTGCATCGGCCGTCGCGCAGGATAAACCGGGTCACCCTATCTGTTGCACATGACAGGGTGGATGGGCGAAAATATTCTGATGTCAGTCACACACCCTCATACATCACCCCATCGACGAGCCCCCCTAGCAGAAATAACTCGATCAGATTTCGGCACCCAGAAGACAAAACTGAGACAGGACAGAGGACGCAAGACGCTTACTATTGGGACGTGGAACGTGAGCACGCTGCTGGATCGATGCAGCGCCACAGAACGACCGGAACGGCGCACCGTCTTGATCGAGGTGGAACTGCGCCGGCATGGAATCGACGTAGCAGCCTTGAGTGAGACAGGGGTTACAGACTAGGGTAAGTTTCGGGAAGCAGGTGCTGGGTACACGTTCTACCGGGTAGGTTACCCGGCAGGCAGTGTTCGGGAGCATGGTGTCTGTTTGGCAATCGCTAATCGCATCAATGCTTTGATGATAGGCGAACCGCACGGCATCAGCCCTCGAACGCTGTCGATGCGCCTGCGACTCGGTCGAGGTCAGTGTGCCACATTTGTAAGTGTTGATGGTCCAACTATGTGTCACACCGATGATGCAAAGGACCAGTTCTATGATCAGATGTCCGCCACAATCCGGTCTGCGCCACTGAATGAACGACTGTTTGTTCTGGGCGACTTGAACGCTCGAGTTGGGCGCGACTCGGTAGCTTGGCAGGGGGTCCTCGGAACCTACGGCATTGGTTCAGTCAACGCGAACGGCAATCCTCTGCTGCACCTGTGTGCTACTCACGAGGTGGCTATCACGAACTCCCGATTCCAGCTGGGTGCGAGCGACATCACGACGTGGACTCATCCACGAAGCGGTCAAACCATCTGCTTGACAACATGATTGTGCGGCAGCGCGACATTCGTGAGGTGGGCATCACGCGAGTGATGCGCAGTGGTGAATACAGCACGGATCATAGGCTTGACAATACCAAATCTTTTATACATGTACGTGAGACTGTTCATTGTGAATCTTCCGGACAACGGCAGAAGCTGGATATCGGACGCTCGGAGAACTGGGAGACGAAGACTGCCTTCCAACGTGCAGTCGCCGGTCGCTTGCACAATGCTCCTATATCCACTACCCCTGAGGGTATATGGCAACATATGAAGAAATATATTACGGCAACAGCCACCGAGACGATCGGTGTAGAGTGCAAGAAACGCGCAGACCGGTTCGATGATAACAACGTGGCCATCTGCAAACTGGTACGATAGAAGGATGCCGCGTTCGCCACAATTACAATGGACCCGGCCAATGGAGCGAAAAAGGCTAGGTTCCGGAGTAACCGCCGTCAACTGGCCGAACCTTTTCGCGGAAGTAAGAAAAACTGGTGGAGGAAGCAGGGCGAGCGCATGCAGGGGTTCGCAGACCGTCGGCAAAACAAAGATATCCACGCTTCGCTCAAGACAACCCTCGGTCTATCTATCCGGTCTACTAAAGCACTCGCAGACGTGGACACCAGATATTTTTGCAGGCAGCCGGAGGAGATCCTGAAAGTCTGGCGCAAACACTTCGGCAGCCTGCAAAACTGCCCTGCTACAACCGATTGTGCGACAGTTGACAGTCTGCCGCAACAGGACATCAAATATTGACTTGCTCTACCGAAAGCATGCTGGAATTGCAGAAAAAGATCGGTGAACTGCGCAACGGGAAGACTGCAGGCGAGGATGGGCTGCCAGGTGAGATTCTGAAGATTAACGGGCCGGCGATGGAACGCGCTCTTCTCCAATCGAGAGCACGAGGTGATGCCACAAGACTTCAAGGATGCCATTGTCGTACACTTGTTCAAAGGCAAGGGTAGCAAGCAATGCGCCGACAGCTACCGAAGCATCAGCCTTCTGAGCTGTGCAGGCAAGGTGCACGCCAGAATCCTCCTAAACCGATTGAAGAGCAGTGTGGATTCCGGGCTAGTCGGAGTAGAATCGACCTGGTGTTTGCTGCTCGACAGCTCCAGGAGAAGTGCCGGGAACGGAATCAGCCCCTGTATACCCTGTTCGTGGACTTCACGAGGGCGTTCGATTCCGTGAGCCGCGAGGCGCTGTGGACGGTGCTTGGTAAGTTTGGATGTCCAGGTAAATTCTTCAGTGTGGTTCGATTGTTGCATGTGGGAATGAAGGCGAAGGTGCAATCGTGTGGATCAACCTCTGGCGAGTTTGACATCGTCACTGGCGTGAAGCAGGGTCGTTTTCTAGCCCCAGTTCTATTTAGGTTATATTTGGCTGCCATGGTAACAGTTGCTCTTCAGGACTGTGGAGAGGATGATGTGGAGGTCGAATACCGCAAGAACGGGCTCCGTTGGATATCCGACGTTTCGCCGCCCCAACCCGGCTACAGACCTCAAGGATGCGCATGCTTCTGTTTGCAGATGATAGCACATTGCTAGCTCACAGTGAGAAGGAGCTGCAACGTCTGGCTACAGCCTTTGCTTCGGCAGCATCGAAGTTCGGATTGAACATCGACGCGAATAAGACGTTTTCGCTTTTTCAGACTTCTCGTGGTGGAGGGGCTGCTTGTGTACCTCCACCCCAAATTCGCATCGCTGGAGACACTGTGACTGGCTTCGGGGATTTTTGCTACTTGGGTAGCAACTTGTCGACAGATCTGTCCGTGGAACGCGAGTTGAGAGCGTGTGTGGCAAAGGCTAGTATGGCTTTCGGACATATTGAAAGGCGTGTCTGGAAGAATCATAGCCTGAAGATGGCCACGAAGCTGTGTGTCTACCGCTCAATGGTGCCGTATCTACTGCTGCACGGCAGTGAGAGCTGGACACTCTATCAGTGGAACGTGAGCTATTTGAGCCGCTTCCATGTGCAGTGTCTGAGGCGCATCTTGAGTATTCGGTGGTCGGACATGATTCCGAACACTGAGGTACTGCGGCGAGCGGGCATGGACGGGATGGAAGCCATGTTGATGCTGAACCAGCTCCGTTGGCTCGGTCACGTCCGTCGGATGGGCGATGACCGTATCCCGAAGCAGTTACTGTACGGACAAGTGAAGCCAGGTAAGCGAAATCCCGGTGGTCAGAAGCGAAGGTACCAGGATGTTGTGCAGGTAAGTCTTTCTTGTTGTAACATGGATTTTAGATGTTGGGAATATTTGGCGTTGAACCGGACGGCCTGGAGGAATACGGTTCGGGCGGGCGTCCGGAAGTTCAACGAGCAACTATTGCGTGGTCGCGAGCGGAAGTGTGCGGTACGCAAAGGAACCATCGGTGCCATAGGTCGCGGTGACGTGGCTATATGGCGTGGCGATATGTGCGGCCGCGAATGCGCTGGCCGTTTGGGGCTGGTAGGTCACCAACGTACTCACAGTACACCGTCGGGGAAGAAACGACGAGTACGTTAGGCTCCGGTCAGGTAGATCATATCCTTATATTCATTCTGCTGCTGCTGTTGACCGCATCGGCGAACAGCCTGGTCAATGACAACTACTCCGCTCCTCTTCCCAGAAACCTGTGTCTGCATTCTTCTACCGATTCATTTCTTCAGCTTCGTTGGTGTACTGTATGACGAATGGTCTATGTGGCTCTCCGTAGTTCACTGTGCTTCGTTTTTCATCGTTATCCCCTCTGGGACGCACTAAAGTGCACTCTTATACTGCGATGCTTCTTGTATTACACTTGTATTACACTTCAAGAATCTTTCTTCTTAGTTTAGGTTTAGTCATTACAGCCTTCCTCTATCTAGTTTCCGAGAGATAAGGGTTTCTTTTCCTTACTAGCCGATCAAGTGGCTAACCAGCATAGGCCGGCTGGACAGAAAGGCCCCACTGGCACACCTCCCGGTCTTATTCCTTCGGGTTGACACCGAATATGTGGTGTGTGGGTGGAACCGCAAGTGGTGCGGCGCAAACCAATTTCGGTGACTGTTAAGCGCAGGCGCCCCTCGGCTTCGGTCACTGTGACAAGCAAATCCGTATCAAATGCCGCCAACCATGACGTAGAGCGCACGCGGGCATCATCTCTAGTTAGCCGGTCACCTGCCTGTTAGTAGACTACTGACCCAGTCAGTTTGGCGTAAGCTTCGGTCTTCGTCCTCATCCGAGCGGTTGCACAGGCTTGGAACGTCCTGTCTCGATCGCATGTGTAGTAGCCCTGTGAATGGCCGCTCGAATGATTTTGTGTCAGCCCGACGCAAATCTGAAACACTCGCAGAGAGCTTTTCTTTCCTTACGGCTAACCTTCAGTAGGTTACATCGAACTAAATGGTAAATTGTCGGCCAAATTTTTGAGCCTCTTCTCTGGCCACGTATGTTTTCATATCGGGGCCAAATAGTGAGCTACACCGTGTGAGAACGACATGTCGCACCCACGCCTTGATGTCCATCAGTGTGTAAATTAACCTTCATCTTTCCTTATGGCACTCCTCTGATTATTTAGTGTTTGTGGAAATCCCAAATTCGGCTTAAACGACGGCGTCCAGAGTTCAGTGAAACTTAGACGAGGCTGGTGCAAATGATGAAGCATCGACTCCCTAAGACATGCGGAAAATAAAGTGGGTCGATAATGTTTCAGTGGGCGTGGTACCACATAGGAACCGGAAAAGGGCTTTGCGTCCATTTTCATCAGAATCCCCAAGGTTCCAGAGAGCAAGTTATCTGGACAGTTCCAGACCAGCGGTGTCGGTTCAGTGGTTGTTAGAGCGCCTTGGCTTTCACCCTTGAAACTTGACCAGAGGTTCATTCTCAGAAATCTCAACCGAGAGAACCGGTTAACGTACTGAGCATAGCTGTTAACACCCTTGCCCACTATTTTGCCGTTGATCATGTGCAGAATTTCACAAGACGAACACGCATTTTATCTTGGCAATGAATGTGGAGTCGTTTGCACGATAACAGAGGCACACGAACTGTCCGTGTTCAAGTTTTTGTTATGAGTTGGAATGTACAATATCACACACTTGTCTCCAAACTTCTTCGACACTATGAGACAGAGAATAAGCGGGATATTTTTATCGAGTCACCAAAATTGAAGACATACGGACCATTCAGCAACCACAGAAGAGCCGCCGTTTTGGTTGTCCAAGACTGCCAAAACGGCTTTTCCGCCTGCACACTAAACTGTACAACACAAACGTTCTGATGTCCATGGTTACACAATGCTTAATTAGCTGTCGGCGTTTGTTTTGTGCCGGCATGCTCCACTTAGCATGGCTGACCCTGCCTCAGTAGTCTCCACCATTGATGTTCCAAGCCTGATTGCCCAACGTGTTCTTTGTTCAATTTCTTGAGAAACGGCATCAGAAGCTCTCATATTTCGCTTCTTCTCCGGTTACCCCAAGTAATCACTTAATCGTGGCTCAACGCGATGAATTAATGTTTGCAAAAGTGGCGCCACGGAGAACAAGGCTTGCTGACGCATTTTAGTGGATGTGAATTGCATACTCACGCAGCGTATGAAGCCGGCTGTGAAGTGTGCTAGGGGGTCTGTAAAAACATGCAAGAATGAGTCGAGCGATAGTCTGCGACGATGCGACCTACCAAGTACACTCGGAATCGCGCGTGAAAATGCAGAGCGCACCGGTAGAAAGCTCCCACAGGTGACACCGGAAACTTTGGCGCCACGACCAATCGAGTGTATCAGCGTGTACGGAAGCACCGAATAAATAAGCTGATAAGAAATTGAGCTTTCTGGAATAAATTGCCGTCTGAGGCACCATTGGGAGACTGCAGAATGGGCCAGAGGTACAAGACGTTGGTCTATTACCAAGTGAGTACAACACATTTCGTCGTTTTCTTTGAAACCGTCCAACAGCGAATATGACTGACTGCGTCAACGTTCTTTGTTCTGCATTTAAACATCATCTATTATGTTCTTTGGTATTCGTTGAAATTTGGGTATGGTGTGGTCGATGCAGCAGTGGCCCGGTTCATAGTCATTTTATCAATGGCACCCTTTGCATGCGCTGGGTGCGTCGAATAGTTTCTAAAGGATTTCGTAGAACAAATCAGTAGGAGAAACTGTGTGGTGAAAAATCAGACCAGCCACGGGTTGCAGTCATCTGGACACTTCCGAAAGTACGGCACCAAGCTCTGCTAGTTGAAAGCCCTCCACACATTATGAGTTTGAGATTGCAGCAACATATTTTTTGTCACAATGCGGATCGTAACCGTGGTTAATGGATATTGGCGTCATTTTAAGGCTCAAACAGATGATTAACCACCCGCCAGTTACTGAATAGCTGAGCAGGCGAACCATACGAAATTAACTCATTTGATCAAGGCAATAAAGCGTTTCGTTGAATTGACGTGGCAAAACAGGTGGATAGCGTAATCGGTGTGAACCCACCCTGGAATGGGCGACGGTCATCCTTCTCGTATGTCAAAGCCCAGTTGGTTCACATTTGAGAAGTAGTAGGAAACAGAATGAATGTTATATGCAGCACGAAATGCGAAACGATAGCCTGATGAATGACCAGCGGTCACCGTTGACTACGCTAACGGTCGGCACCGAAAGGTAAAATATAATGGATTTGTTTACCCCATTCAACCTCGCGGATGCGCAACATCTGGGGCTAACAGTTATACAAGCTTGAGCCCATAGGTTTGTCCAGGGTAATGATCAGAGAATTATGCGTTATCACGGCTGATTTTATCATGATCAGAAACAACGACGACCTGAATGTGTGAAGATTTTAGTTTGGTTCATAAGATATTTTAAAGAACAGATAAAACAATGTAGAGAATCGTAACTAAAACGCTGCTGCATTCGGTTTCATTTGTCCTCTTATAGGCCAGAGGGACTATTGATGAGACAAAGCAGGTAGACAGTGTGGACGTAGTGGCTGGCTTCTGTTGAGAAGCATTTGATTGGTTCATTTAACCTACCGGTAAACACATTGTAATATTTTCGTGAGCTACTGCCAGTGTTTACTTATATACCAACCAGCTATGGTACTGAAATGTGATTGATTATGCTTAGCCTGTTTTTGAGTGTACTGCTCTGTTTGCATGGAAACCGGCGGGCAGATGCGCATCTCACACGGAGAGGCTTACCTCACCTAAGTCACGCCCGGGCTACCCAAAAGAGGAGTAGACTGGTAATTGTTAGCCATCATTTCCGGGACACTTTTCATACACCCTTGGGGCCCGTGATCGCTTCAACACCGGGTGTTCCAACTCTATTTTCAATTGCATTAGTCAGATGCGCGTTATTCAGATGTGGCATGCAAAAGGCCGCTGAGTGGGAGGAACGAGCAGTTATCGCAAGAAACAGACAAGACGTCCTCCATAATACTGCGGTAAGTAACGGAAAGCGTATATCAAAAGATATGCACAGTTTTGTCTGATGGAATTCAGCAATCTCTACCTGCAACGGTTGAGTAATATACAGAGTAGAGAAAATTTCACACAACCAGTATTTGATTTTTCCTGAAGAAACATTGTCCTGACAGTCGCGGTCCAGCCGTGTGACCAGACTCCAGCATGGTACTGACTCAGTCCAATTCGAGCACACTTCTCAAGGCGAAGCAGGTACCCAGTGAGTAACACCTCAATCAGAACATCCTTTTCAAATTACCTATCCATAATCACCATCATAATCAAAACTGTGGCTCGGAAAGCCGCTCACTTGGAAGGTGACATGGAATATCCCAGAAGAAAACGTTACTAAGAGGGTTAACAAAAACTAAAAGAAGACCACGCGGAAGAGCTATAAATGGTATGGATACAGGTACGCCATTGACTGTGACACATCGCCATCTTGGTTAGCGTCCCTAGCCAGCGGTTTGAGCGACCACGAAAAACCTATCCAGGCAAGCGATGCTCGCGCGATTTTCTCAATGATGCGGTCAAGTTCTTCGTTGTTGCTTGACCACCACGCGGTTTTACCCAACTGTTGGTGGCCTCAGTGTCTAATGCCCGGTACGATAAATACTTAGCTGGCATACAGTGCACGTGACCCAACCATCGCAAGCTCTGCAACGTAATTAGTTGACCAATTGATCGCGCATCACGAAAGTTCCGGTATACGCGCCGGCGAACTGCCACATTGCTCACGTGATCAGTCCACTTAATGTGGGCCAATTGGCGGAGACAACGATCGTCAAACACAGCAAGCCTGTTGATATCTCCCCCGTGAAAAGACCACGTTTCCAAACCATACGGCAAAATGAAACGCACACAAGCATCATATACCCTTCCTTTTAGCGACAACCGAGCGTCTTTTCGACGCCACAGGTGACGCAGTTTGGAAAAGACAACTCGTGCCTTTGCTATCCTCGCTGATATCTCATCAGCAATATTACAGGCTGACGAGATGGTGCTACCCAAGTATGTGAAACTGTCCACAGTCTCACGCGGAATACCTGCAATGAAGAATGTAGGGGTGGAAATGCCTTAGTCTTGAAGCAGTACTTTGCACTTTGAAGGTGCGAAGCGCGTTTCACACAAACCAGCCCACTCACATTGTTCAGCACGATCTGCATGTCTTCGGCAGAGGGGCTAAGTAAGACAATGTCGTCCGCGTACTCCAGATCGGTCAATCTAGCGCCAGGAAGAAGCTCAACACCAAGCCCACTGGATTCACGCAGCGCCCCCTCCAGAATATCGTCCATGACAAAATTGAACGGGAATGGGGAAATGTGACAACCCTGAAGAACAACATTTGGCGTGGTGAACGCTCGAGACAGTTGTCCATAAACTCTCACCAAGCCTGCAGAGTCAGCGTGCAGTGATCTCAATGGGTTCACGTATTTTTCTTGTACTCACTTGCAAAGAAGACAGCTCCAAAGGATGTTACGAGCCACCGAATCGAGAGCAGGCCTGAAGTCCAAAAAGACCACGAATGTCGGCTGCCGATATGAATACCGATGTTCCAAGATCCGTCGAAAGGTTGAAATGTGATCAACACACCTCGAACGGATATTAATACTGCTTGTTGTTCGTGTATCTGACTACCTCTTGGCTTGGTGAGCCAACGTAAAATGAGGTCAGTGAGTAACCTGAACGCAACAGACAAGAAACTGATGCATCTGTGTTTGTCACATAGACTTCGGGACCCTTCTTGAAAACGAGAATGACTGTTGATAGACACCAATCACTAGGTACCTCTTCAGTCTCCCAGATCGTCTGGAGAAGTTTTGTCAGTTCTGATAGCAACTTCACTCCACCATCCTTGGAAAGAGAGGGAGAGAGAGGATCTGGTCCAAGAGCCTTATCACGCTTCAATAATTTGAGCTCCAGGACCACTTCTGCTTCCGACGGAGGACCATCTGGAATGCAAAAGCTGACCAGTCGAATCCCGTCGTCCACAGGATCTGCTTGAGACCAACTGAACTGTTCCTCAAAATGTTCAGCCCACCTGTCAAGTGTGCGCGACTGGCTGGTGATAAATGAACCAGCTTTTCACGTATGGTCTCACACCGATTTGACGGTCAGTACAACCACAGATCAGGGAAATAATCCTGCTATTTCCAGGCAGAAAGGCTTTTTCCATCTCTCTCGATTTTTGGACCAAGTAGTGCTCACGGTATTTGCGCAAGCTTTTAGTCAGCTTGCGTTTAAGTTCTCGACGGTCGTTATCATATTCGAAACCAGGTGAGATATAGCGACGCTCGATCATAGGATTTATCGACGTGACGGAAATCCAGTTCTGACGAAACTGAACAGCTCCCTCGGAACATGCCTGTTCACAGCACGCTTCATAGCTCCGGTGATCGGCTCCCAGTGTTCGTTAGGATCATTCATCTGACTAGAACTGGGCAACTTCTTCACCAACGCTTTTAGGTAAGCGTTCTTTACATCCTCATCGCTCGAATGCCACTTTACCACCTTGCATTTACGAGCGTAAACCCTCTGGGCAAATGACAAAACGAAACGGGCACGCACAACGGCATGGTCCGAGTCCAGGTGGTTGCTCCAAAAGGCACGACAGTCCTTAACAGAGTGGCGCCACCTGTAACTAACTGCTATATGATCCAACTGCGTCCACGGCTGAGAAGCACACGGAGGTCTCCAAGTAACACAGTGCTTCTTCCTGTGTTGGAATGCAGTGCTCGAAATATATAGACCGTGGGATGCGCACAGCTGTAGTAGTCTTTCGCCATTGTCAGTTCGTTGTGCCCGGACACCAAACATACCTCCTAGCCGCTTCTCATCCGAAGAAAGACGACCAAGCTGAGCATTAAAATCGCCCGCTAGTATGATGATGTCTGAGTGTTTAGACTGCCTCAGAAGGTCAACGAGGGCGTCATAGAACGCATCCTTGGCAGCATCCGGACAGCTGTCCGTCGGAGCGTACGCCGATATAATGAATACACAACGCCTTTCTGATTTGCGTCGACAGACTTTTACCGACGTATTGAGTCTGACAGCGCACAAGCGACTGTTCACTGGGATCCAATCGAGCAAACATTGCTCTGCTCGGGAACTCAGCGCGATTCCCACTCCAGCTCGACCGTGAGATTCAGCTTCGGCGTCACCAGAAACCCTGAGACAGAAGCGCTTGGATCGACAGCTATCTAGAGGTGAGCTCAAATGGATAACTGTGCTAGAGTCGTAGACTCGCGTCTCCGACACACAGCACACATCAAGCTCCAGACTTGAGAGAGTACTTGCCAGAGCAGCTTGCTGACCGATTTGTCGGAGAGTGCGGACATTGAAGGCGCCAATGTTTACCAGTTGTCTTGGCCTCAGAAAACAATTATCGCCCGAAGGCACATGGAAGGCAGAAGAAATAGGGGGTAAAACGGTAGGAGAAAGTCGTGGTCGGTTAGTAATGTCACTGTTGAGAGAACGATAACTTCTGATACTTCCCGGTCGTTTATGCCGCGGAAGGGGGTTGACTTGAGGGACCCCACCCCGAGGCTCTGACTCAAAAGTCTGACCTGTGAGACAACAGGATATAGGGTTTTCTTGGGGGACCCTACCCGGAGCCAATGAATCAAGAGTCTGACTCACTTGGTAGTGAGGGACTTGCCTAGCCCGAGGGCGCAGTGAATAAGACAATAATGTCTGATTCTGAACACTGCTGCGCGCAGTCGATGTACTCGGAGCCTCATCGGGCTTTTGAGAGATAATTGATGCTCCTCGACCGTATTGGATAATACGCCGGCGGTTACGGTCAACTGTTGAGCGATCGGGGTGCTCTTTGTTTGAGGGTACCTTTTCTAACCCTCCTTCTTCCTGATACGGATGACATCAGTGCCGCAACTATGAAAATAGTTTCTCTGTATGCCCATAGGATCGTGCCTCACCACCTAAGCACACCTACGCGGTCAGTAGTGAGACATACAATCCTATGAGTGTGACTGCTTTTAGCCTGACTGCTCGGCTTTGACCTGCCTGACAAGGTTGCACCTGGAAGGACCGGAGTCCTAGTCAGCATAGCCCGCCGGATCAAAACAGTGCAAAGCCCGACCACCTCGTAAAGGTAGCAGTATAGGTCGGGAATGACCTGACCACCTCGATCTCAATAACGCAGTCACTTGCTTTTATCATGTAACTCCTATGTGGATTACGTGACAAGTTAGGACGAACAATGAGTGAGATATCAAGACCACGAAACTGAGGCCTTGCAGAATAGTGCTCATCAACTCGGTGGTGAGTATATGAAGCACATATACAAGCCCCGAAATGGCGCGGTGAACCCAGAAACACAACATGACGTAATTCGGACTGACTAGGGAAAATTTCACACATGTGCTGTTCGTAAAGTCCGCATTTTCTACTGATCGGTTAGTGAAAAATCTATTGCGATTATCCAGTCCGTTTTGGAGACAGTGCTTGGGTTTCGTCCGTTCGCGCTTAATAATATATTTGCGCTATTTGCTAGCTCAGCGCTGCTGCCCTTGCGTCGAAACGACTGCCGAGACGTTTGTTGACAGACACGTGCTACCGGTAATGGGCAGCGATGTACATGACATTTGGACAAAGAGCTCGGGCAACATGAACTGAAGCACGCGTGCACAAACATGCCTACGTGTTTTGCCCCGGTTTCCGCACTGAGCTGAGATTGAATAAAAGCAAATTTCTCATTGGACTATGAAAAGCCAGGCAAACCATTCATCATAAGTTACATCAACAAATCCGGAGAAAAGAATGGGTAGAAGACCACAGACACTCGAGTTTCTGGAAAGAAAAGCGGATTAATTGTCAACGACCACGATGTTGGCCGATGCGGTCATTAACAGAAGTAGAATAAGTATACCGATATGACCTACCTGAGCCTAGCGTACTCGCCGCCTCTACGCCGACGGGGTACTGTGAGTACGTTGGTGACCTACCAGCCCCAAACGGCCAGCGCATTCGCGGCCGCACATATCGCCACGCCATATAGCCACGTCACCGCGACCTATGGCACCGATGGTTCCTTTGCGTACCGCACACTTCCGCTCGCGACCACGCAATAGTTGCTCGTTGAACTTCCGGACGCCCGCCCGAACCGTATTCCTCCAGGCCGTCCGGTTCAACGCCAAATATTCCCAACATCTAAAATCCATGTTACAACAAGAAAGACTTACCTGCACAACATCCTGGTACCTTCGCTTCTGACCACCGGGATTTCGCTTACCTGGCTTCACTTGTCCGTACAGTAACTGCTTCGGGATACGGTCATCGCCCATCCGACGGACGTGACCGAGCCAACGGAGCTGGTTCAGCATCAACATGGCTTCCATCCCGTCCATGTCCGCTCGCCGCATTACCTCAGTGTTCGGAATCATGTCCGACCACCGAATACCCAAGATGCGCCTCAGACACTGAACATGGAAACGGCTCAAATAGCTCACGTTCCGCTGATACAGTGTCCACGTCTCACTGCCGTACAGCAGGATAGACAGCACCATTGAGCGGTAGACACACAACTTCGTGGCCATCTTCAGGCTGTGATTCTTCCAGACACGCCTTTCAAGACGTCCGAAAGCAGCGCTAGCCTTTGCCACACGCGCTCTCAACTCGCGGTCCACGGACAGATCTGTCGACAAGTTGCTACCCAAGTAGCAAAAATCCCCGCAGCCATTCACAGTGTCTCCAGCGATGCGAATTTCGGGTGGAGGTACACAAGCAGCACCTCCACCAGGAGAAGGCTGAAAAAACGAATACGTCTTACCTGTGTTGATGTCCAACCCGAACTTCGATGCTGCCGAAGCGAATGCTGTAGCTAGACGTTGCAGCTCTTCTTCGCTGTGCGCTAGCAAGGCGCTGTCATCGGCGAACAGAAGCATCCGCATCCTTGAGGTCTGCAGCCGGGTTGAGGCGCCAAATCGTCGGATATTCAACAGACGCCCGTCCGTCCGGTACTCCACCTCGACGCCATCCTCTCCAGAGTTCTGAAAAGCAACTGTTACCATCGCAGTCAAATATAAACTAAATAGGGCTGGGGCTAGAACACAACCCTGCTTCACGCCAGTGACGATGTCGAAATCATCAGAGGTCGATCCACACGATTGCACCTTCGCCTTCATGCCCGCATGCAACAATCTAACCATATTGACGAACTTACCTGGACATCCAAACTTACCAAGCACCGTCCACAGCGCCTCGCGGTTCACGGAATCGAACGCTTTGGTGAAGTCCACGAACAGGGCATACAAGGGCTGATTCCGTTCTCGGCACTTCTCCTGAAGCTGTCGAGCAGCAAACACCAGGTCGATTGTACTCCGACTCGACCGAAATCCACACTGCTCCTCGGGAACATTCATCTCCAGAACGGACGCATTCAGTCGGTTCAAGAGGATTCTGGCAAGCACCTTGCCTGCACAGCTCAAGAGGCTGATACCTCGGTAGCTGTCGGTGCATTGCTTGCTACCCTTCCCTTTGAACAAGGGTACGATGAGGGCATCCTTGAAGTCTTGCGGCATCACCTCGTGCTCCCAGATGGAGTGAACCAGTTGGAGCAGAGCGCGTTCCAACGCCGGACCGCCATTCTTCAGGATCTCACCTGGCAGCCCATCCTCGCCTGCAGCCTTCCCGTTGCGCAGTTGACCAATCGCCCTCTGCAACTCCAGCAAGTCGGGGGCGAGAGCAAGCGAAGATTTGACGTCCTGTTGCGGCAGACTGTTAACAGTCGCCCAATCAATTGTAGTAGGGCGGTTTAACAGGCTGCCGAAGTGTTTGCGCCATATTCCCATGATGTCTTCCGGCTGGCTGCAAGAACAACCGGTGTCCACGTCTACCAGTGCTTTAGTAGACTGGATAGACGGACCGAAGATCGCCTTAAGCGAATCGTAAAACTCCTTGTGTTGCCGACGATCTGCGAAGCCCTGCATGCGCTCGCCCTGTTTCCTCCACCAGTTGTCCTTAATTCCGCGAACACGCTCAGCCAGTTGACGGCGGATATTCCGGAACCTAGTCTTCTTCGCTCCATTGCCAGGGTCCATTGTGCATGTGGCGAACGCGGCATTCTTCTCTCGTACCAAGTTGGAGATAGCCACGTTGTTGTCATCGAACCAATCCGGGCGTTTCTTGCGCTCCACACCGATCGTCTCGGTGGCTGCTACCATAATCTGTTTCTTCAGTTGTTGCCACATACCCTCGGGGGTAGTGGGTACAGGAGCATTGTGCAGGCGAGCGACGACTGCACGTTGAAAGGCAGCCTTCGTCTCGAAGTTCTCCAACCTTCTGATATCCAGCTTCTGCCGTTGTCCAAAAGATCTACAATAAACGGACTTGCGTACATGGATAAACAATTTGGTCCTGACCAGCCTATGATCTGTGCTACATTCAGCCCCGCGCATCACTCGCGTGATGCGCACTTCACGAATGTCGCGCTGCCGCACAATCACGTAGTCAAGTAGGTGGTGGTGACCGCTTCGTGGATGAGTCCACGTCGTGATGTCGCTCGCATCCAGCTGGAATCGGGTGTTCGTGATAGCCAGCTCGTGAGTAGCACACAGGTGCAGCAGACGATCACCGTTCGCGTTGACTGAACCAATGCCGTAGGTTCCGAGGACCCCCTGCCAAGCTACCGAGTCGCGCCCAACTCGAGCGTTCAAGTCGCCCAGAACAAACAGTCGTTCATTCAGTGGCGCAGACCGGATTGTGGCGGACATCTGATCATAGAACTGGTCCTTTGCATCATCGGTGTGACACATAGTTGGACCATCAACACTTACAAATGTAGCACACTGACCTCGACCGAGTCGCAGGCGCATCGACAGCGTTCGAGGGCTGATGCCGTGCGGTTCGCCTATCATCAAAGCATTGATGCGATTAGCGATTGCCAAACAGACACCATGCTCCCGAACACTGCCTGCCGGGTAACCTACCCGGTAGAACGTGTACCCAGCACCTGCTTCCCGAAACTTACCCTAGTCTGTAACCCCTGTCTCACTCAAGGCTGCTACGTCGATTCCATGCCGGCGCAGTTCCACCTCGATCAAGACGGTGCGCCGTTCCGGTCGTTCTGTGGCGCTGCATCGATCCAGCAGCGTGCTCACGTTCCACGTCCCAATCGTAAGCGTCTTGCGTCCCCGGGTCTGTCTCAGGTTGATCTCCGTTGGACTGATACCTGATTGGGCATTATCTCCAGGAGGTTTCCTTCCGAAGAGAGGTAGGAGGTTAATTGTTTGGCGGTAGAATATTTTCGCCCATCCACCCTGTCATGTGCAACAGATAGGGTGACCCGGTTTATCCTGCGCGACGGCCGATGCAGTATAGCATTTGGTTTATTTTGTATCACCTTCGTGTGTATGGGTTTTGCATACTTCCAGGACGCCCAGACCTGTGTAGGAGAATGATTAGGGTCTTCAACCAAAGCCTTTGGCTAAAAGGCCCAAACCTCGAGGCAGCAGGTGACTCACACACACACACAGACGAGGCAGCATCAACCATCAAGTAGATGATCGACAGACATATCAAAACAGATCCAGCATCCATCCACAGAGACAGTAACACTGCACACACGGTCCTAGGATACAGTCATAGGTTTAATTCAGGCAGAAACAAGCACCACGCCCAAAGAAGCCAGACCACACAGTCAACACGCACAACAAACGCACTCATCTGCTTCTGTCTGGCTGCTCCCCTTCGGCCAAACTGACAAGGATGAACCTGCAAGGACCGAAGTGCTAGTCAGCACAGCCCTTCCGAAAAAAACAGCACGCGAGCCAAACCACCACGCCAAGGTAGCAGAAAAAGTCAGGGCTCTACCTCATATGAACACACGCGCCCCTGGTGCTGGCCGCACTAGTCTTTGCCTCCGTCAGCTGAGTGCTCGGGCGCAGGAATTGTTCGGTCACTGACCTAGACAAATCTACCCTTTCACTCCGTGGGCGTCACCAAAACGTCGTCTGTTAGCCCGTCTAGGGGCAGATTATCCGTGTGATCCCGTTGGCTCTGTAGGCCCAAATAAACCCTTCGGGACATCTTATATGAACAGCGAGCGGCGCACAAGTTTTGTCGGGACACCATGCTGAATATTTCTAGGTCCTTCCAGCAGGGTCTGCCGCACTTCGGTGTCCACCTTCGTCAATCCGAGATACAATGATGCTGCCGCTGTTGTTGCTCTGGGTTTTGTCAGTGCGACTGAAGTTGGCGTACATTCCCCGCTTTGGAGTATATCAGCCGAACGAGCTTGGTAGACATCACGTCAGTCTTTACTTGGTGGCACCAGGTGAAGGGACAGCCTATATTTGGAGCTGAGTGCAACAGACGAAGCGGACACGATGCTGACTAATTCGCATACAGGTGACTCTACGTCTTCTTTTAAGAACCCTAGGTAGGGCTCAACGGCTAACGAGTAACTGGTGAAAAATCCCTCAGACATCTTTCGAACACCGTTAGCCGACGTCAATTTGATTACCCGACATAATAAGCGAATGTTCCAGACGGAACCACTTCCAGCCGGCTAATTTAAACGTGAGATCCATAAAGCGGATATCCGCGCAGTCTAGTCCGAAGAGCAAATGTTCCGTCTGGGCGCAAATGGTTGAAATCCCTAAACCGCGGCCGCTTGTCTTGTAAACAACACGATTGCACACATGAATGTAAAGTTTGCTAATGCTGGAGCATCATCGGTTCACTTTACCACATTCTCATTGTTGATTGTGCCAAGGTTTGTTGCGCCACTTTGAAATTGCCGAAGTTTGCTCGATGTTGAAAGTTAGCCCTACGCTTCGCTCTCTTCCCGAAATGAGATGCATTACTCATCCTTGTTCTTACACCACCTACTTTGACCGTTTCCATTAACCCTGTTTAGTCCGAGCCCTGTAGACCTCTAAATGCCGAAAGTAGACGTTTCTATTTCATATTTTTCCTTGAGTAACTTATGCTTCCCGCCGTTTCTCAACGCATGAACAGTCGTTTTGCTCCGACCAAACCAATGACCGTTTGTTTGAGTGAGCTCAACCCGCTTTATCCTCCACCATCGTGGGTCGGTGTCTGGTTGTCAATTTGTTGTGCGGACACTTTCTTTGATTTTTGTGGATTTCCACATTCGAGGTGAGACACAATTTTCTTGTACATTGATTCAATTAGTACCGTATTAAATCCAGTTATTAAGAGCGCGTTCTAGTTGACCGTTCCGAGGATAGATTACCTTTGTCGTTGAATATTGAGAGGCATTTACTGGATCAAAAGACTACGCGTAACTCGGTGTGAACGTGAACCGTCTCAGAACGCTTAAAACCGCACAGTTCACACTTCATTGCGTGTAGTGCACAGGGCACATACTAGTTCGCAGTCGACTGATCGCAGGCTGAACTTTGGGGATGAAACTTCAAAGATGGGACAGTCTAACAGCGAACGCACGAAACTACGGCCACAAGTCACACTCGTCACAACAACACGACTACGCAACACAAGGGGAAGAACACAGCAGAGAGCATGTATCAACCAACTGTCACTAGGAGCTCATGTCACGTCGAAGGGGTGTATACAGAATGGGAATGTTTGGGGGCAGTACGTGCACAAAGGGAGTTTGGAAATGTCCTCAGTAGCGGACAGTCGGCCTATTCATTTGGAACATCTTCGTATTCTTCCTCCGCACTGATCTCTAGAATAGGAGCAAGAGAAGGAAGCGGGTTAACAGAAATACAAGTGTGGAGTGTTTTGGTTACTACGCGTGCGAGATTTGTGAGCTGCGCCCCTAAATAATAAATAGTGACCGTTGAATTAGATCATTACTAAGTCACACGGCGATTTGGGTTTTACTTTTGTTACTATTGTTGTAACAAAATATGTTTACGCATGCAAACTGTAACATACTCAAGATGGTTCAAGGCGAACGAAAACTGCCCTAGTCGAGCAGACAACCTCTTGGCCACCCCGAGGTAAGTGTGCTACATTTGTTAGTGTTGATGGTCCAACTATGTGTCACACTGATGATGCAAAGGACCAGTTCTATGATCAGCTGTCCGCCACAATCCGGTCTGCGCCACTGAATGAACGACTGTTTGTTCTGGGCGACTTGAACGCTCGAGTTGGGCGCGACTCGGTAGCTTGGCAGGGAGTCCTCGGACCCTACGCCATTCGTTCAGTCAACGCGAACGGCGATCCTCTGCTGCACCTGTGTGCTACTCACGAGGTGGCTATCACGAACCCCCGATTCCAGCTGGGTGCGAGCGACATCACGACGTGGACTCATCCACGAAGCGGTCAAACCATCTGCTTGACTACATGATTGTGCGGCAGCGCGACATTCGTGAAGTGCACATCACGCGAGTGATGCGTGGCGCTGAATGTAGCACAGATCATAGGCTGGTCAGAACCAAATTGTTTATCCATGTACGCAAGTCCGTTTATTGAAATCTTTTGGACAACGGCAGGAGCTGGATATCAGAAGGTCGGAGAACTCCGAGACGAAGGCTGCCTTTCAACGTGCAGTCGTCGCTCACCTTCACAATGCTCCTGTACCCATTACCCCCGAGGGTATATGGCAAAATCTGAAGAAACAGATTACAGCAGCAACCCCCGGTGACCGTTGAATTAGATCATTACTAGGTCACACGGCGATTTGGGTTTTACTTTTGTTACTTTTTTTTGTAACAAAATATGTTTACGCATGCAAACTTTAACATACTCAAGATGGTTCAAGGCGAACAAAAACTGCCCCAGTCGGGCAGACAACCCCTTGGCTACCTCTACCGACGTACTGATGTTTAGCGGTGTTTATCCATCCACTCCGTTTTTTCATTTGAAATAATTAATGCAATTCACATGTATGAAACAGAGAGCTCGTTCTCAAGAAATTCGGGTGAGGCAGATAACTTAGTCACACACAATCGACGGTATGCCGGTTGTCGCACAACTTACCATTCTTCAGGAAACAAAATATGAAATATTTCACACCTGACTATCCATATAGTGTTCCACTCGAAGTCCACTCCTGAGTTCTTAATGTTAACCATCAGTGTTGTGTCAATCTAATAACCACATGGTGTTGGGGTTAGGACAAAATCCTGTTTCACACTGGCGGTCATCCGTGTTACTGCATATTCCTCCTCATGCCCGGATGCAAATTGTCAAGTAAGTTCACTCACCTATTTAAACATCGAAAATTAACAGATATTGAATATGCTCCTCAATTTCACGTTATCGGGCTTTTTGTTGAAATTCAACCGGGCCGCACTTTGTTTGGTTACACCCATCGTGTTTATTTGGGGGTGGCGAGATTTTTACACGAAGTTGGTGAACTTCGGCTAACACAGAATTAACCGAATTTTTCAGAACACTGGTTACCGTTTCTGAAGTAGCTGCGTGCGTGAGTGTTTGATGACTGTTGTGTGTTAATTGGACGTTGAGGGCCAAGGTCAATGCTCTATTGATTCCCTTCTCTTTGGTTCGTCTCCTTTCGTTGGAATTATTCATAATACTTACAAGCCCTTCTTGCAGTCTGATACTACCACTGAAGTCACGCACGTCACAAACCACCTCTCGTGTGAATGTTGATCTTGATGTGTTATTGAATCTCGATACCGTTTGTTTGTAGAGGCTTGTTTCCGCGTAGTTTCTCTTCCTCACTTTCCTTTGCCGGACCTTTGTTTACGTGTACCCCGGTTTCCTTTTCACTTGATAGTTTCGCCACTACGTGACTGTTGTATTTGATCATATTTATGCGAATCATTAATCCGAAACTTGTATATTTGGTGGATTCAACATCGAGCTTCGTTGTTGTCTTCTACTACTTGGTTCATCATATTGTTTTTTAACATTAGCACCTCATTAATTAGCAGCTCGTCAATACGACAATCTTCTCATTTAGATTGGAATCGGTTGCTCGAAGGGCTCATAATCTATAGACGCTTGTTGCTTACAGACGCAACTATTATGGATCTAGCGTACTGACAGACGTTGCGAGAAGACAAAGCGTTGCCCCAACAACCACTAAACGTCCAGGATCAACAACCGTTTCCCCCACGGTAAGCCCATCGGTTACAAGTCTCTTGAAGATTATTTGCACGGCAGCTGCCAGCAATTCGCGTTTCGATTTAGCTAAAGGTACTCCAGCAAAACCGATTGCCTTTGTTTGATTGTATGAGCGGATTAGACAAGGCATCATTTTCATGTGCACTGGTGTGCTTTGAAACAACCCTTGGCAATTCACCCCCAGGTAAGCACTTGTTGGTTCAATGTTGCACGGTAGGTGTATGAGCAACTTTGAGGCCGTGGTGTTGGTAAGAGTCACCTTGTTTGCCCGTTCTGAGATTTTGTCCATCGTTATTCTTTTGCCGCAACTGGTTATTGTGGTTTAGTTGTTAACTTATCGCCATGCTGGCTCGCTTTTGCACGTGAGCATGATATTTCGCCCACAATTCTACCGCCAATCCGTCCTCATACTCATTCACGTGCAGCGGTTTTAAACATCTCTATGCCAACGCCACTCTATCTATGCCATGCATAATTGCAGACACGCCCGCATAGGGAGGCAATACACAACCAACCTCACCTCGGATATTAGCTTGCGACACTTGACCCAACCCAGCGTCTTTGTTGGGACTGAGAATACAACGAGATTCTACAGACATATGAAGGCAACTTATCTCGGTCTATCGCAAGCCGATGATCAATCAGCTGCAGTGATCTTAAGATTACACGGCGCTTCCATGCTACATCGACATCAACTGGATTCCACTCAACAATCCATTAAAGCGTTCAGTGTAACATACCGGCACGTTGTAAAAAAGTTCTCTGTTACCATCCTCATCATCATCACTATCATCATAATCATGAGAGAGAGCAATATATTAGTGGTTCACACTAAAACTGAACTGCCACACAACCATGAAGAAAAAGCAAAACCTATATATATGGAGCGAGAAGAGAAAATAAAGAAGACGGGAAAAGACCAAACTAATGAAAATGACTAGGTCCATACTCAAACATTCAACATCAAGGTGCCTACACCCTGCAAACAAACAACCGAGCTGCAAGTTAGAGTAAGACGTCATCAGCGAGACAGCTACCTGACGGCTTTCACTGCCCCGCGTCATTAAATGCACTCACTTCACAGACAACTCGGCCAAACAACGACAACATTCACGCCACTGAGCTCGATTAGCCGCCATCTCACCTAGAGTCTCCAACCACCGACTCTGTGAGTCGCGAGGACCCCAGCCCGGGAGACGAACACGACCCACGGCGGCCAACCCCTTCGTGAACGACTTCATTTCCCTACGCCAGGTCATTGTCTGTCCACCTCGCACCTTACACCAGTCGATCGCAGTG
>QNGE01004006.1:0-70633 GCA_008508345.1 Paragonimus westermani
TCTGGGGTGTCAGGAGAGCACCACGTTTCAGTTACGAGCATGATGTGAAGATTAGGCAAAAAGACAAAGGATTTGAAATTTTGCATCTTACAAACCGACCATCTCGCGTTTATGGGTAATAAACTTGCGAAATTCTTTTTGCGAGATACAGTATGTGCACTGCTGAAGAACTTTATGACAGATGGGTTAATGGGTTGCGGTATACCAAATGGAAAGGCCTGATTTAAGGAATGTACCAAATTTCCACTCATAGTCGAGTGGATGTCGTAAAAGTTTGGCTCCATAATAAGAAGTGCTGGAAGCGGGCCATTATGGTGGGATGACATAGTGGGACCTGGGGATGGGGGCCAGGCGGCGGTTGATGAAATATCGGTGGGTGCACCAAAACAGGACCGGTCTGGCATACATTTGTGCTGTTGACATATTCACGTGACGACGTACTTGCTGGGGTATACATATTGGGAACTTGGTTCCTAGTAGCACCCATATTTTGGGTAGGAGTATGAGTTACTACTGAGCTATTGGATAATGGATGGTAACCGTGACTCCATGTATAATATTAAGTTGACCTGGAAGCATTGTGAGACAAATAGTGCAGTTTTACCTGCGAAGTCTTCTTTTTTAGGATGTGGTTCTTAGAACCAGATTCATGACGCTTGTAGAGCTCTTTCGGTTCACTCTTATATTGCAAATCCGAAATACTGTTCACCGGTGAGCATCTTACAGGTCTTACTGTTGATTTAGAGCAATGCTCACGTTTTGGAGTTGACGTTGTTATTTCCAATTTTTCCATATAACGGAGATAAATNTAAGTTGACCTGGAAGCATTGTGAGACAAATAGTGCAGTTTTACCTGCGAAGTCTTCTTTTTTAGGATGTGGTTCTTAGAACCAGATTCATGACGCTTGTAGAGCTCTTTCGGTTCACTCTTATATTGCAAATCCGAAATACTGTTCACCGGTGAGCATCTTACAGGTCTTACTGTTGATTTAGAGCAATGCTCACGTTTTGGAGTTGACGTTGTTATTTCCAATTTTTCCATATAACGGAGATAAATTCCGTTGGTATAAAGTGGATGGCCTTGCTCGCGCAGCCGTTCCATTATTAAGGGCATTTAAGCTGCTTCTTCCGGAGTTCTGAGTAACTATGGGTGCCTTTGGTCTGAGACATTTTTAATCATGGCCTCGGTAGACAAAGGGGGACGTTGAGGACTAGGGATGTGTTTTGAGCAGTAGCCGTGATTTTTGTTGCGGACGTGGTTTGTTTTTCAGTGTTCACCCAGATCGGCGACGCAACAGCGCTTCCAGCTGTAACTTGCGGGTTCAGATAGCTCATGGAACAGTCGAGATATACAATGATATCAATGAGATTGTTGACCGTGTTATATAAGTTCTTTTCTCGGGTAATATTGGCTCGCGATAATTCCATGTGGAGTGGCATCTTGTCGCCGAACACTTTTGTAGACTTAAAATTTGTGCCACGCCTGATTTGCTCTTGTCTATTGACGAATTCGTTCCTTAAAAGTTCACTTGTGAACTGTAGCAACAATGGACGGTGCTTCTGCTGTACTTTCTTGCGAAGTCTTAGGCAGTAACACCTCTGTTCTTCCATCTTTCTGTCATTGAGCAAGATCCTTTCCACCGACAACAGAGGTATTCTGTTGGATACGTTGAGCACTATCACTTTGCTCGCACAGCTTAATCCCTTGTGCAATTCCGTAGCTCCAGTATCAAAAAGCGTCCCAGCGGTAAAGAGGTCTTCGTGACTAGAAGTAGTCTGATGGTGGATGTTACGTGTATTGAACCGATCGCAAACGATTCAAGTTCACACTGAGTTACGCGTAATCTGTTGGTCCAGTAAATGCCCCTCAATATCCAACGACAGAGATAATCTATCCTCGAAACGGTTAGTGAGAAGGCGCTCGTGATAACTGGATTTAATACGGTGCTAATTGAATCAATGTACAAGAAAATTGTCTATCATCTCGAACGTGAAAATCCTCAGAAATCAAAGAAAGTGCCCGCACAACAAATTAACAACCGGGCACCGATCAACAATGGTGGACAATAAAACGGGTTGAGCTCACTCAAACAAATGGTCAATTGTTTGGTCAAAGCAAAACGGCTGTTCATGCATCGAGAAACGACGAGAATCATAAGTTACTTAAGGAAAAATATGGAAGAAAAATGTCTAATTTCGGTATTTGGAAGTTTACAGGGCTCGGACTAAAAAGGGGTAAGGGAAACTGTCAAAGTAGATTGTGTAAGAACAAGTGTGAGTAATGTATCTCATTTGGGGAAGAGAGCAAAGCGTAGGAACACCTTTCAACATCAAGCAGACCTCAGCAATATCAAAATAACGCAACAACCCTTGACAAAATCAACAACTTGTAGCACTTACAAAGCTCAACAACGGAACTAATTTGTGAAAATTTCGGCAAGCTGATCGTTTTCTACTGTGTAGTTTCGCCATTCCAGCCTCTAATTCCCTTATTTTTCTAGCCTGGTCTACGACTCCCTCAGTAATGGAAACCGAACATGGTTTGGTATTGTTCCTTTTGTGTGATGTGCCAAGATTGGCAGTTGTGGCTGCCGTTCAGCAGCGGCGTTGATCTCCTCTGCGGTAACAAAGGTGGCGCAATTGTTGCCTGAACAGTCCGACGATTTTACACCTCTCTTCACTGTCATCATGCCATTTTTGCGCAGGATGATCGCTTGACGACTGGCAATTTCTGAAGTTAGGCTGACTCAGCGGACATTACCATATGATGTTCCACTTTGATCAATTTGTTATGTTCAAAGGGTCTCGAAGCGAGAACATATGACAAAATACAGTGAACAGTACGTCAATTTGAGTGAATAAATGGTGAAACCGTGATGTGCACTAGCAAGCAATAATAACTGGCCCATTCCGTACCATAGGTTCAAACATATGTTTGGCAGGCGTACTTCCGGTCGCTGTACGATTATGGGTGCGACTAGAGGATGACGTTCAAAGCACAAGATCCTTCCCCGTACCCTATCGTAGCTGCAATGTCTGCACACACGCTTTCAAAGAGCAATTCAAAAGTTCCACCGTACAATTACTTCAGGAACTATAGTGAACCGTCCGGGAATATTTTATTTCCTGCCGACGTAAAAGTTCTTCGAACTCATGACTGACGACGTGAGGTTGATTATAGGTTACAATCTCTTCAGGAATCCCAGATTGAGCATTAAGGTGTCTTATCCCGTGGATTATTTAGGGTGACCCGACATCTCTATAAATATGTGCCTCAGGTCATCTATGGTGGTAGCAACTAACGGCCAGAGTTTCACGCTTGTTCCGAAGAGCTGTTGCATTGTTCCCACAACGTCGATAGCTAGCTTTGCACACAGGGCATTCCACTGGCTGCATGGAAGCAACCAGAAGTTCGGTTGACTCCCCAGTGTGTTGGTAAGGGACGCAATCGTTAACAAGTGTCTTGGTTGACGAAGACATTCGTGGCCACCAAAACAACGCGCTAGTATGACGAAGTGTCCTAGTGATTCCGGGACGTATCCTGTGATCACAAAGGATAGTCTCGCGTTTAAAAATAGGTGGTGATATGAGCCATACTTCACGCATGATACAGTCGTGTATCGCGGAAAGCTCTTTTCGCAGGTGGAAGTAGCATTTTAGTCCGCTAGTGATATGTATGACATTAGGTCATCTAGTGGAAATGGGTTGCTTCTGCTGTTGGAACTCATCGTCCATCTGCTTACGTGGTCGAGTCCAAGTAGGCTGGAAAGTTCTGGAGCATTTGCGAAGGTATTTAGAGTTTCCATATCATGGCGCGCTCCCTCATCATGCATGATACTGCAGCCACGCAGAATACACAACTGTTTATGTTCAGACGCACGTTCAGCTGATGGAGACGGTCTCACACAGAGTGAAAATAGAAATCACTGGCTCCAGTTTTCTGAAAATGCATATATTGTACATGTACGCAGTAGTAACGTGGCACGAAGATGATGGATGAGTAATAAATGTTTCACAAAATGACGCGACTGAAATTGAACCAAATGCTGAAAATTTGTACTAGAGAAGCCATAGAGTAGTAAGAAAAGCGGTGTAAGGTATGGAATCGGCGGCAAGTGGCATATGAGGGAAAGCACTTCTGGTGTCCCACTTAAAACAAATTTCACCTCGATAAGTTTAATTATCAGTCCATGTTGATTAGGCGAAATGATTTTTTGACCAAAATTTGAGCGTTGAGTGCTTGATGATCTGTACACAATCGGACACTACCGTCTTTTTTGAAAACCACAAGCCGGGCATTCTATTGGCTAAAGTGTCATTTTGAAGCATCAGAGTAATAGCGGCAGAAACTGCTTCCCGCTTTGCAAGGGACATCGGTCGAGAACGTGATATGGAGGATGGTTTTGTACCCGACTTCTAACGAATTTGGTGAGTCACATTGGCTGCACGGCCAATTAAATCAGCAAATAACTGTGAATGGGTTATGGTGCAACAATGACACGTCGACGAAAAATATATTCTCATAGGTCCAATGAAAGTTACCAGGTTTACAGCCATCACCGTATTACGACATAACGAAAGCTTTTTGTCAGTTTTGCATATGTACATAGCAAATTAAGCGAGGCGTAAAAATTCAGGAAAGATTTGGAGCAATATAAATCCCTTCATTTCTATGAGTGCGTTGGAGTAGCTGTCAAATTCAAGAACCGTTGAATGCGAAGGTAAATGTCTGAAAGGTCGCTTATAAGATGAATACAGGGCGCTAGTACTTAGAGGGACGCAGTCTAGTTCCATTTCAACAGACAGTTTTAAGGCCGAAGATAGTAGATGAATTTTTTGAATGTCGGAACAAGGTATTCGTGGTTCTTATCAAACATGTCAGAATGTAAATCATAATTAATTTCCGCGGTAGGAATTTCTATTGGTACAGTGCATGTATCCAGCGCGCATGGCAGATTTGAACAAAGTGGCCTATTTTAGAACAGCTAGAACATTTACAAGTTCTCACCGGGTATTCCAGAATATTCACTTGATATGTTGTTGACTTAAAGAGGAAATATTTGCTGAATGGTTGTAAGGCAGCTGACGGCTTCAGATCGTAAGATCATTGGAACCGACTGTGGTTTTTTTGTAAACAATTCACCTCGTGATAAAATTGTTCCTTAATATGGGCCATGTCCCAGGCTCACTCCCGAGATAATTTGAATGCATCCTTGGTCAAGAGATATTCAAGAGTATTTTCACTTCGTGCATCAAAGATAAACTGGTGTGCGGTGATGAGATCTTTGACTTTCTTAGTAAGTATTTCGGAGTACTCTCATGGTCAGATGGTTCTTATAGGTCGAAAAATGAATCTTTCCAGTGGATCTCTAGCTTGCTGACTGATGTAGGAAAATTAAGCCGGAGGTGCGTATTTTAGTGACGGCCTTTGCTACTCCGTCGGTCACGTTCGAAGCCTTATATAGGGTGGTTTTATGACGCAGAGAATGAATGTCAACCTGTCTTCGCCTCTCACTCCCCAGATGGTTACGGAGAAGTTTCGGTTTGGTTGACTCTTCTAAATCCAACGATGGGTTTAACACACTGGGCAAACCAAACCAATCTGTAAGCGTCGTTCTCCGAGGAATTCACGAATCTGGCATCGCAAATACTGTTGGATCCACCCAAGATGTCCCGGGCGCACTTATTGAAATGTACATTGATGCGACCTCACATTTTGTATCGCAAATTAGTGATAACGAGATTAATCTAGTATATATGCAATCCGTCCAGCAGGCGTACACACGGGGCATTAAATCGGTTGGCGAGTTGGAGACCAATTATATTTGCGATGTATAGCGCGAGTGTTAGTATCCAATCAGGTATGAGGCGAACGTTTTGAAGTTGCGATGGATGTACGCATACACCGACACGAGCCTTTCTGTATGCAGAAGATGGCCCCAGCGGACTCGTTAGAAGCAAAAGGAATTTGGATCGAACTTCATCAAGATAGAATAACCGGGGGTCTACGTGATATGAGTGCCTGAGTTGATCCGTTCAAGGCCACCGGTCTCTCCTTGCAAGTAGGGCTAAGAAGTTTCAAGTTGGCTTGAATTTTAGGATCAACCTCGATGCATGACTATGTTCTAGCACGCTGGTAGCGCTTCTGCTGCTTCCAAAATGAGCTCAACCGGCGAGACTCCCTTCAAACCAGCATGTCTTCTCTCCAGTTCAGCCGTTTGTTCGGGAAATCCCTCGTGCTAATGCTTGTGGACAACTTAACAAAGGGTCCGAGTGACCTCTTGGTTGCTCAGGAGTTATGTCTGTCGGCGGGAACCACGTTTTTACCTCTAGAGGGAAAGAAGTGTTTAACAACTGGAAGGAGTGTGTTCGGAAATCAATCCCATAAAAAGCCTTTCTCTTCCGGAGCGCACTGTCTCTCAAGTTCGTTGCGGTTTCCTCATTTTGAGCTGCGGACAAGGCCACTGCCTTACAAGCAACCGCCACACCTAGAAGGGTTGGCGCAATATACTCGCTTAGTGGGCACAACTCTGCTTTCATGTCAGGTGAAGCGTTCTGTGTTTCGACCAGAATTCCTTCTACCGTGGCCACCTGCCGTGCGTTGATATTCTTAGGGGCTATTACAGCTACACTAACATGCGTCTCATTTCTGCTTACCGGAAGTGGTGAGCAGTGAGAGGGGATCGGCCCCGGACGGAACCCCACCCCTTCAAAAAGACAGATCGTACAGAAAAATAGTCTATTTAAAGAAATGAGCAGAGTGCACTGATACTCCTTGAGGCTTGTACACTCAAAGTAGTATCAGTGTGAGCACGTCTGGCAATGCTTGTCATTCCGAACAGTTATATAGCAGCAGAATCGGCCACATGTACTGGATATCGCCAATCCACCAATGTTGCTGGATCTCGTGTGTCGTTGTGTTATCGTTTGTGAACGAATCCGGCAAGTGCTGACAAACTAGACACACGACAGTGATGAAAATTCTATACGACCCAAGCGATTCAACACGCAATGAGTTAGTATGCTATTTGGTAACGAATAACAGTGACCGTAATTAATTTTCCAAACCACAGGACACCACTGGGGCAAAAGCATGAGTAGACAATGACAGCGAGAAAGTTTGAGCCGAATTTCGGGTTACCCGCGCGTTCACGTTTTACCCACATTTTCCAAGATTTCTTAAATTGGTCATAATTCATCCATCTCTACATAATCAACCAAAAACCAGGCCAGTAAGTGGCAAAAATTTTCAAAACTACTTGCAGCCCACCACATATGTAGATCTCCTTAGGATAGTCCCTTACCCTCCTGTAAGACAAGTACTGATCTAACTAGTTTGTCTCAAGGCGAACTCGCATGTCTGGATTGGCTAGCTCTTCAACAATTTGGTGGTCACGGTGTTCGACTCGTCTGAAAGTGATGCATCAGATCTTGCTGACAGAGGGGCTTATGACAGTAGCCGATAGAGCTTCCTTATCCAAATTCTAGGACTAGAGAATTTCCTCCGTCCAGAACTTCAAAGGCTTTCCCGCGGTACAAACGCAGCGTACTAAAAGGTTGAGTTATAAGGTTTATAGTCGACACCCGACAGTACGTGGAAGAGGTCCGTCAGCGGCCTCTGTCATCCAGGCAAAATGGCCAGGAGATGCTTGTACTAGGACTGCCCTGATAGGTCGGAGCGCCTCACAAACCCTGTGCATTGGCGTATAGGCACCCACGAGAGACTGCTGTCAGAGAACAGCAACTAGTAATTGGCTGGTTAGAGCTGGTTGAGATATTGAATTCAGAGCCAGTCTTAGGATTATTGTCGCTGCCCACGTCTTCGACACGGGTTAACTACATCTACGGAAAGAAACGGCCTGCCTTTAGTATGGACAAGTGCGCTGTACTTTATGCCCATCAAAGTACCAAACGGAAGTACCACGATGTAAGATTACTACTTCAGTCGGTCTCCCAGCCACGTGGACTAAGTTCTGTCCTTCCAGAAGACCTGGACGTTCAACAGAACACTTCATTTGTGGTTAGCAGATCTTACAGTTCTTTGCGCCAATCAGTTCACATAAACCCTGTTTACTTTTCCGATTATTCTGCAACCTGGCGAGGTCTCACTTGGAACTAAACGTGCAGGCCTGTTTACTTTTCCTCGTTCGGGGCATCAAGCTAACTGGAAAGTTCAGAGGAGAGCTACCAAAAGATTGCCCGGAATGAGGACCGTGTTTTGTGCCTAGAGACTCGGAGAGCTGAATTTTTCCGCCTGTAACTCTGACTCCTTCGTGGAAACATGATACCTGTCCACAGAATTCTGCATAAATCTATATAGCTCCTGCAATGACAAAACAACTTCGAAGGGGCACTCGACACATTTAGAGAGGCAACATATTCAACTTAACTGCAGCCGTTTTCCTTTTCTATGTGAGTGCACACATACCGAAGTGGCCCTATTCGGGAGGCTATTACGACATCATCCACAGAAGAGTTCAAATGATTGTTCGAAATTCACTTCGCTTCGATGCAGTTTTTGATCGACGGATATCAGTATGATCTGCAGAACACGTAATTCTTCACCACTTGCATGTAATCCACATGCTGCATACTAATGGGCCTATAAGTAGGAGATTTCTCAGCGTTCACCCTATTCACAACTTTTGAAATTGCTGTGATCAAAGTTGTTATTTTTGAGGAAAGTTATTCCATCGCCATGACAAATCCCCAGTGTATATAGTGTACATGCATGCTTCTCCGTGTTCTAGGTTTTCCTAGGGCTGCATGAATCCCGGATACTAGGGACCCACAAAACAGGTTTATCTAGATTCTTCCACCTATTCCACGTTCTACTCCACTTCAGGAGGGAATACAGCTTCCCCATAGTATTCTATCATTATGTAATTTTCTCAAAGGTGTAGGGACCTAATCAACCAAATGATGAAAAGACGATCGGAACGTGATAACACCAAAGTAAAACCCGTGTCAACTCCGGATGAGTGAAAAAGACATGGACATAAAGAAGCCGCAGACGTCTCATAAAAATAAAAGGCCTTCCGGCAAATGCAGGTCCGTTGAACTGAATAGGCCACCCCACAAGAGAACAGTGCCAAACGGCCGGTTCAGGTTACATCAAGTTAACCATTCCACACATGGCGTAGGGTGACGAACAGCAAGCGTCAGTAGGTTAACAGATACGTGTAGCCAGAAAATTCACCGTGCAATTTCACTACCAGTCAAAACGCCTGCGACACGAGAAGGCAGACGACGCGCGGAAAATCCTGCTTCTCCACATTGCCAATCAACTTCTAGAATGACGGTGACACCTTCGATCAAATAAGATGTGTGACGAATGTTTTGGCATTGTACTGTAACACCTACCCATCGATCCTGAAGACTAAACCTGGGACCGACCACCCTTGACCTGATCTGGTTCAAGGCGTACCAGCTAATATCCAATCAGTCTGCGATTAGTGCAACAACCCCCATGTACCACAGGTGGGAAGGCAGCAATGCCAACAGTTCCTAGCGAGCTCCCACTCGAGTATCCTCCCTTAAGTTGCCGATACATGTACGAAATAACGAATGTTCGAGGGGGATATTCATGGAATGTTCAGGCATGACATTCAATGGGGGATCAAGGATTATCGCGATCAATGATGCCACATATGACATGCCAGCGTCGGATAAGAAATGTCACAAAAAAAGAACGAAACTGGCTGAGTATGGGCACAAAAACAAACGACTTACCCCTCCTAATTACGCAATCAGCACGAACAATAAAAAAGCAACCTGGTCAGACGCAGTTGTCTTTTGTTTTGAAAACGACTGTTTGCATTTTCGAAAATGATTTGCGAGTTTTTACAGCTGAAAAAGAACAAGACTTGGCAAAATCTAGTCCTCTGTGGGAAGTTTCCGCCGGAGCACCGTGAGACCCGAACGTGTTAGGGCGGGCGCTGGCGTCGTCGGCGCAGTCATGATGATTGCTGAAGATGATTCGCTTGGGCGAAACTGCTCAGAGGCAGTTACCGGCCTTGACACGGGGTGTGGAGGAGTGGCGAAGGCTACCTCTGTCCTTTTCAAATAAGCAGGCTTCACATGAGTAATGCTGACCGCGTTTCAAACGCATTGACGCTCAAGCACGTAGAAACGATCCCCCTGTTGAAGTACGTTGAAGGGACCTTCGTAAAGTCGCTCGAGCGAACGTCGTGAATCATCCAGGCGAACAAACACATCCACGCAGTCGTACAGGTCTTTGGGAAAAAACACTTTGCTGCTTTGTTTTCGTGTGCGCGTTACACGATGGCGGCGCTTGCGTAAAGCAAGCTGTTTGACGTAGGAAGCTTCATATCGAAGAACGTCGGTGGCGGACGAGAAGTAATCGTCAGTAAGATGCGATGGTTAACCGTACGGGTGCTCGGGGCTGAAACAAACAAGGTCCGCCTTAAGGGCAGCGCGGATGCAGCGCAAAACCATTGGCAGGGTGTCTGTTCAACGGATTGCATTGACGGCGGAGAGGACTGCTTTTAGTTGTTAGTGAAAGCGTTCGATCATACCGTTTGCAGCTGGGTGGTATGCTATCCAAGCGGGTTCAGTTTCAGCAAAGGAACCGCTCTGGAACCGAAGGCCACAATTGTAACCATTGTCGGGCAACCGTGAGATACTACTCAATGCTCAACGAATGCGCATGCAAACGGACGTAGGGTATGGAGGCGGCCTCTGGCCACCGTGCGAAACGATCTACCGTCGTCAAAAGATGTCATCCCATTGGAAGGTGGCGAAGGCCCTACAATGTCGACATGGAGATGTGCAAATCAAGATGTAATCGAGAGTCATCGGCCAATCGTGTTCGAAACGTGTCGGTGAACCTTAGCTTGTTGACAAGCTAGTCAGAAGCGTGCCCACGTGCGAAGATCCTTTTGCTTACCAGGCCAGACGTACCCATCGGAAATGAGCTTGGCTGTGTCCCGGATGTTAGGATGGGCGATGTTGTGTAGTGTGTCGAATACACGTAGTCAGTAAAAGATAGGAACTGCTGGGCGTGGATGTCTACTGGAGGCATAGCAGAGGATAGTGTCTGCAGACGCCGACAAGGGAGGATTAGGCAGTAGTAGAGCTGACTATTCGCAGAAAGCGCGGAAATCATTTTACGAACGTTGTGTGTTGGCCACGGAGTTTAAGTCGATAGACTCGTGATCGACGGGTGTTGACACTCGAGATAAGACGCAGTCCACAGCGTTATCGCCGCCAGGACCGTGACGCATATCGGACGTATACTGGGATACGAAATCCAAATTTCTTCCAGACTTGCTGTGGAAGACAAAGAGCAACGGTTTTTGGCCGGTGAAAATAACAAACTGGTTTCCCTCGAGGACATGTCGGAAGTGACGAACAGCCGAGTCAGTTGCTAACCATCCACGACCGAAGGTGATATATCTTGCTTCAACCGAGAGAAGACGTCTGGAAGAAAACGAGCGGTTTCCATAGTGCATCGACGAACTGTTAAAGTACGGCACCCACTGCGGTGTCTGATGCGTCAACTGTTATACTTGTTTCCGCTGCTCGGTTGAAGTGGTACAAAATCACATCGCCAGCCAATGCAACCCTAATTCAACCAAACGATTCCATGGCTGTCGCTAATAACTCTACGACACCATTGTCACGGACGCGGAGTAAATCGGTTAAAGGCTACATACGCTGAGTGCAGTGTGGAATAAACCGCCCATAACAGTTGACCATCCCGTTGAATCAACGAATAGCAGCGAGGGTGGTAAGACGGGGAAAATCGCAGATTACTGCTGCTTTATGAGTCGGTGGTCCAATATCTTGCTGGTCAACGTGGTGTCCTAGAAATTGTGCTGTTCGTTGGACAGAAGAAGACATTTTCCCTCATTAATCGTTATCTCAGAAGTCGCTCATCTGTCGAAGAGCTGTCACAGGTGAACCTGGTGTTCTTCTTCGAAAGCGCTTGCAACTAATAGGTCATCGATGTAGGGGTGGACGGAATCCAGACCCCGTGTGACGTCGTCGAATAAACGTTGAAACGCTTGTGCGGCGTTCCGCCAACCACACGGCATACGTAGAAATTCGAATAGACCAAATGTTGTGATGACGGCTGTCTTGGCAAAATCTTCGTCCGCAACCGGTATCCGGTTGTGTGCGCGCACAAGAAGAACACACGGGTACCATGGAGGACAGCATTGACGTCCTGTATATGTGGGATCGTGTACCTTTCGAGTACTGTGGCGTTGTTGAGCGAAAGAAAATCTCCACAAGGGCGCCAATGACCCGACGCTTTGGGGACCATGTAGAGTGGAGAGGCCCAAGGGATACTGAACTGGCGGATGATTCCTAGCTCGAGCTTGTGCTCAAACTCGGTTCGGGCTATTTTTGGGTTGTCTGGTGTCAAACCGCGAGCTTTGGCGAACAATGGCGGGCCTATCGTGACTCGGTGGTGCCTCGTCGAACCTATGCTGGCCGGCAGAGATGAAGACTGTCAAAACACAGTCGGATACTTATTGATTGAAAAGCTGAAAAGTTTTGTTTCATAGAGCTTTTGTACACAATACTGCTCATCGCCCTAACGATCAACATCCCGGTACCAGTAAGCTTTTTCGTTTGGTCGACCAGACGAGGTCGTCTGGGGTCTACCAAATGATCGAAGTGCTGGAGGAGATCTATACCGATAATAGCCACTAAGACGTCGGCGACCATGAAGGTCCAGCCGAAGGGCCTCCGAAGACGTAAATTAATTGAGCGAGAGAGCTGACCGAACACTTTTACAGTGATTCCGTTGGCCGCGTGAAGAGAAGAAGTGGATGATCTGTTTAGGTTGTGGGCTTCAGGTGGGATCACGCTGACCTCGGCACCTGTGTAAATAAGGCAGCGATTCAGCGGCTCGTGATCTTCTAAAAAGTACAGACGTCCAGGCGAACAAACTACTTCAGTAGCCATGTGTATATGGCTGCCCTGTTTGCCGACTGTACGAAGGACACAAGGTTGTCGGCATCGTCGGGTTTCTTTGCTAAATTGCTGGTGATACCAGCAGTGATCCGGATTGGCTTCGGTGGCGGCTGACCAGAATCACGTGACCATGAGCGGCTACTGTGTTGTCGAATGGGGGTAGTCGAGCGTGCCCCCGAACGCTGCGTCGTTAAGGCCTGAATGTCCTATTAAGCTAACAGCCTGAGCATTCAAAGTGGTATTGCGACCTGACTACTCGAAGCGAGTTGGGAAACAGCGGTGCTGTATGTTTCCCCTATCCGGTCGGCGACATCAGCCGAGGATGTCAAGGTCGCTGACGGATTTACGCTAAGGATGTTTTGCATATCTTTGTGCCATAGTTTTCGAGTATAACCTCTTCTATGCGTGTTGAACCTGCTAACCGTTGCATGTGACGAATAAGCTGCGGTGGTTTACGGCCACCGAGGTCAGTCGCACTAAGAATCTGGGCAATACGCTGGCGGCCAGTCAAGCCAACGCGCTTGATTACGGCTACTTTGAGTTGCTCGTCAGGTTTCGTGGAATCCGGTAACTCTGGAATGTCGTTTACTTCGTCAGTGCCGTGAGGTGGTAGTGCCGAAACTACGTCATAAAAACGGGTTAGTTCCAAACCGATCTGTCGTAGAGCTGATGTGGCTTCTAACTAAGCAAACTACTATCCAGGATTATTCTCTTTAAAAGGTGCAAACCGTAAGGCTTGTTCACTGACCAAAGCCTCTGAGAAAATGTGAGGCTGAGCCTCCATTCTAGCGATATGGATGAGAGATCGATTTAAAAATGAACATATGCAAACTATACGAGAAGACAATAACTTACAGTTGTATACAAAATGTATACCTGTGGGAAACAGAATTATTCAAACGGACTTACCAGACTAGTGCTCGGCCAGTGAAATCTCCATGTCGCTACACACGGATGGAGGTAATGAACGCTGTACACAAAACGTATGGAGGAAGCAGCGAAATATATTTGTGAACTGTGTACCTTTAGTGCTCCTCGTACTAAGTCACGTTTTCCCCAGGTACGCAATTATCAGACGTGAAAAGCAAAAAGGCTGTTGAGGAGAGAGACCAAGTCTTTATTCGACGAAACGTACAGGTGGTCTCTGATAGCGCTATAAAAGGCGCCGGCACGCGAAATAGCTAGAGAGGCTAGAGACCGGCCGTCGGCGAGCGAGTAAACCGGAAGAAAAGTGACACATGTGACTTCCGGGTTCGCGCCACGGTCACACGACATGTAAACAAACAATCAAACAGCATGCAGCATGCGAGCTTTCTTAACAGCCTAGGTACAACATGCAACTATGAGTTTTGGACCTATTTTACACACCATACCGCGAGCAGGCCAGTGAGATCTCTAGGCCGCTACAGACCATTAAAAAATAATTTACCTACCAGTAGTCCATCTAGCAACTATTCGGCGTTGTAGTTTTAGTGCGGACAGATATTCCAACTCACGCCTCGTTTTGCAAGATAGTGAAGCAAGTTCTTCGCAACTCAAGGACCTCCTGGGTCTGAAACGAACCATTTAAATTTATCGGATGTTCAATTATTCCGCCAATAGTAGCGTTAAACAGTAGTAAACTCCACCGACAACAACGATTTATTTATAACCTATCATTGCACACAGTTCAACTGTTTGGTCATAAATATTTATCATATGTGTCTTTTATGTGTTCTGCGTTATACCTTATCAAGTTACGTTCACTTTACATTTGTACACGGTTTCGCTGCTGTACGAGTTGTTGCGCATGCTTATTTACAACTCGCATTTTGGAAATTTACCATAGATGTACCTGACAAAGTAAAATTTCTTGTCGTCACACGAGGAAGTCCAATCGACAAAAGGTAATTCTAGAGCGGCGAGAATTACCTCGACAATCTACGTGACTTATATGTGCTTCACTACCTACGATCTTTTCATCTACAATAGCAGGACCACAGTACGTGGATGTTGAGAGCTGTATAGATTGTGTCAATTTATTTGCAAGTTCATATAGAGCACCAACTTCAGAAAGCTCTGAAGGACACAAATTAGTTGCAAATGTTTATAAACATTTACTTGCTATAAGAAATAAATCATGTTGTCTGATTTTCTCACCGTGTGCCAACATATTCTGCCGTAACCCAGTCACAACGCCATGTTGTCGGAAACCACTACGTGAACGTTGGAACTGATCCAACAACAAAGTCAGTGTTCACTATCTATAACCGATCGACAATGAAAATCCAAGAATCAGCGCGTTGACCCAGTTTAATAGTATCGACCCTAGAAAAAATAGAGCGTACAAAAAAACAAGCCAAGCTGGCGAGGCACGAAACGAGTTGTGATTTCCCCCTTGGGATAGATGCTACAAAATGAATAGTTTGACTAGGACAAGTGGGTGAAAAGCCAAAATCATCGAAAAGGTACAGCTGAGTGCGAATACCAAAATATCATTCATTATAGTCGTTACATGAAGTTTTCAAACGTCACACGCACGCTTCATGTTAATGAGGTGCTTCTTAAGGTCTACCGTAGAGCATGTATTGTGTGAAGTACACTTAACACTATACTACTACTCTTACTACTACCACTACTAATACTATATCGTTTATTTTGAGGAGCAATATAAACAGCTTTGTTTAAAGAAAGAGCAAACAGTGACACCAATATTAAATAACGGAAATGGAAAGGGGAGAATGCAGGAACAAGCTCTCAGTCAAATGCTAGGCGTTACATAGTTGGTAACACTGGACGATTGACAAGTCCTCGCACAAGAGTGACAAGCGTTAATGGTCCGAGTATCAAACGGAAATTCATTAATGTGCTATGTACGAAACGGTATACAGAAAATCGGAGAACAAGATACGAAAACTCGATAAAGGTGAAATACAATAAATAGTTAGTCTCACAAAATCAGAGGCGCTTCAGGGCACGAGGATGCTATCACATCAAGTCTGACGTATCAGGACAGAACGTCCTTCATAGAGAGACAGCTGTCAGAGCGGTGACAACAGCCAACGCCAGGTCCCCCGCATATAGGTATCGTTGGGTTTTAAATAACCAAGAACAGTCAGTAAACGTAAGTCCGTGACTGCATAAAAGGACAGTCCCAGTCGAAGAATGGCGCTGCATGAAAAAGAAAACATGATTTCGAGAAAAATAATCACAAATGAATGATAAATAGTGTTTCCATCACAGCCCACGGCATAGAGGACCGACAGAATAGCAGCTTTATGAGAGTCGGTCCCGTAGTTCGCAATCTTGTACGTCCAGGCAAGTTGGAATTGACAGCCACCCACTACATTGACGTCCAGCACCACAGCAGCGCCGTCACGAACGGCTCTCATGTCGGGTTTGATGAGCGAGCTCGCCGATGGTACTTGCAGCTCCTCGAAGACTCTATGGCTAAATTCGTGCAGTGGTTTCGCCAAATCTTTAGCCACGCGGTTATGTAGAGCACAACACGCGACATGAGTGATCCAGCAGGATTAAAGGATATGAGCGAGGCTTTCTGGTTGACCGCAGTTGCCACGGCGGAGAAATGACTGGCCGCTTCGATCACCTCGTGAATTTTGAATCCTAGTCCGCGGCAGGCTATATCCAAGCTAGATAGCACGAATAAAAATCCCGGGAAAGAGGCGGTCTGGATTAAAAAGCCAAAGATTGGAGGGTAAATAGCGTGATACTTCCTGAAGACCACAACCACGTAGCAATTGATAGAGTTTGTGCGTCCACGTCTCGTGGACTTCTTCCTTGCTCTTCACCACTACACACTGTATGCGTACCAGGACGTTCACTTCCCACAAGGTGGAAGCAAACTAATCGTCTATGATTACATTCCACAGAAATTGACATTGACTGGACAGCAGTCTCTCCAGTCGGGATTTGCACGAGATTGAGATAATGATGGATAAACTCGGAATGCCCAGACCACCCAAACGGATTGGGATGTGGAAATAGCTAACAAGTGTGTCCTTGGGAAGGCGTAAGTATCACCAAAAACGGGCATATTTTACAGTCTATTACTTTGAGCGTATTTAAGTGGACCCAACTCAATACCAACGAGTGATTCATCTTTGGAATCAAATGCTGTCTCAAGAGATCTAGGCGTTTAAGCGGCTTTAAGGGCGCTTTGGTCGTTTCATCCAGCATGTTGCAAAGCTGATGACGGTAATCAGTGGATGCTTTACTTTTCCAGGTGAAGGGGATACCTAGAAAGGTCACCGTATCAATGACGCTTAGTGGGCGGATAGTATCCGGACCGAGCTGGATGTACTCGTTAGAGATAGCAGTAACATTGTGTTTGTGATCACTGCGGATGATCATAATCTTCGTCTTATGCGTGCTGATCTGTAGCCTGATTAATTTTAGGGCAATAGCGGTTGCTGCGAGCTTCTCAGAGAGTGGTGTAAGATTTTGAGCCAGGAGGATCAGATCCTCGGTATAAGTGGAACCGCTAACCAGTGTATCATGAAGGTGGTAGCCAAGCTCCGATCGAGAACGAGCTGACACCTCATCAATTGCCATGACAAACAAAAGCGGGGACAGTGGGTTGCCCTGGCGAACGCCACGCTAATATTGGAGGACGGTGCCGCCAAGCGTGACGAAAGCATTCCGATAGGAGTCAGCAACGTACTGTGTCAGAGGTGGAGGGGCACAGAAAGCTTGGGTCGATCTGACAATAGGATACTGTGAGATAGAATCAAATGCTTTGGACACATCAATAGAAGCTCCACGCAGACTTAGAGACGTCGTGCACGAGTTCCAAAGCAACACATGGAGCAGGGAGGTTTGCTCGAGACAACCGCCACGATTTAGGAAAGAAAACTGAGGAGCGGGCAAACGCCGGCGCGTGTTCCAACGATCAGCCAATATATTGTAAAAACAGCGAATCGACGTTGGAGATAGGACGATAAGTCTAAGCTTGACGGGAGATGAAGGATTGTCAACTTTTGGCACAAGTGTGATACGGGAGCGGAACAAATGGATCAAACAACCTCGGGTTTAGCAAGTAAAGGTTGAAGTATTCGGCCAGGGCATCAGCTTTGATCCACCTCTAATGTTTGGTCAAAAGCTTGTCCAAGCCTGGGGTAGTGTTTTCAATGTTATTCAAAATGGGTGATACTTCAACCCGGGTGATCGGGTCGAGTAATGACTAGTCCGGAGGCAGAATCGTGCGGAATGATCGCTCATCAGGGTGTGGGAGGGCCGATAATATTCCGGGCCACTATTCTTTTGAACTATCCGGAAGGTCACGGTCCATTTTGTAGGCAGCTCTCCAGTCGCCAGAAAAAAAATGCAAAAGCAGCATCTTTCCTACGCTGGTGGTACAGCGTTTAAACCGCTGCACAGTTAGCTCCCCGTATCTGTTTTCTGGTCGCGTGGGTTCCAAAGTTAATGCAATCACGTTGTCGGGTGATCGGTCGCCAGGTGTACGGAAAAGCTTGTGTGGCGTGCATGTTCAGCAGAGACTTAGCTTTTACCATTGTGAAAATACCCGCCTGGAGACCTCAGGCAATAGCTAGTAATTCATCGGTTTTTATAGAAGCCTCGCTATTAGACTTCAGCTGGGTGACCACTGTTTGGATTAAACAGGTAAACCACCCGTAGTTTTCAGCAGCTTGAGACACAACACCAGATGTCATGTTGGTCTGCATGACAGTAACTGGATTGGCATTAGGGACATGATTCCTCTGCCAACTCAATGCACATAGACGCATCCGAACGCTCTTCACAGTGCGACCTGGAAACTATGAGCGGAGCCGATTGTGGGGTTCGCTTGGAGTATGGCACCAAGGGGCCAGTTTGCCGGCACACTTGAGAAGGGAATCCGATTCTTGCTGAGGCTAATTTGTTCAAGCAGATTTCATGTAGATGAGTTTCTCACGATTGATTTCGACTGGACGAGCGTGCCTCGTGTGTTGTCTGAGACCAATTTTGGAGAAAAAGGTGCGACCACAGTCCACGCTGTCAAAGACTGTGACAGGCTGAGTGTCCACTTCCTACTCTTGGCTATTCCTGTGTCGGTATATACGAGCCGAAAAGTCAGCCTTTAATTTGCAGATATGGCCACATTGTGAACAGGTGTACTCCGCTCGCCTATCCTGTGTGCTGGCGGACGCCTGCCTGGAGGTGTCTGCAAATTCATTGTCTTGATCTATTGTAACCAGCACTTTGAAACCAGGTAGAGTGGTTGGCTCTATCTGGAGTTGCTAAACACTTAGTCAATCAAAGATTACATCAAGACCGCCTAGTCGACACCACGAGGAGGTGGTTCAGCGCGCCGACCACCACCACTACTACTACTATAGTAGGTCATGTAACCCAGCAGCCCTTATGCAATGAAGATAAATTCCTAATCGGGTTAGTCTGCACTGAGCTCAGAAGATCTTTTTTGACCTTCACTAGCCTGATGGCAACTAGGATCATAGGTCATTAGGGTAACAAGCACTCACTCTTTTACCAGGTGGGGGATTAGTCTAAAAAGTATGTTGACATAAAAATGTAGCCCGTGTGAGTTTATATTGACTAGCTAACGTGCGTCTTTTTCAAGGATCCCGGCCGCAACCGTGTTTTCCTGCTTTTCTGTTCTGATTTTCTGATTCTGCGTATGCCTGCTGTAGGAGGCCTGATACAACCGCAGTGCCACTTTCCTCCTTCGTGCAACTATAGTTGCACACAGCGAATGTCTGCTGTTTTCTCAACGAGTCATCTATTATTCCATTATTTAAGGCCGTTCAACCTGGACCTTTTTGAGCGCTGTTTAACGCACTCAAGGTTTTCAAGCACTTTTAACCTGGCGCGCTTCTGAGTACTGCCGACTGAGCTGAAACCCACCTCGGGCTGCCTTTCTGCCTTCTCTTGGCTGCTGCCGTTCATCCCAGCTTAGTCATTAACTAAGTATTCATCAAATTTCCTAACACTGTTGGAAATATACGTTTTATTCTTTTAATCCTAATGCGTTCTCTTATTTCGATGTCTGTTGGGACTACATTTTGACTGCTCTTCAGGAAGGGCGTTTTAAATGTTTAATAAACTAGGTCTAGCCTATACCCACCTATCCACTACATGTTTTAACCAAAACAGCTGCTTGATTTGATCTTCCACATAAGTGATGGTAGGTGTTCAGTTAAAACCGCCGATTGCGCACTGCACTCGCCTTCAAAACAACCAGTTGAACACAGGGGATGTTTAATAAATTCAGTGAATTCAAAGATTGCCATGGATTACAGACGTCCGAACCAATTCTATATGCAAGCTGGTAAGTACGTGATCGTGGTCCACTAAACATTCAGAAAACCCCTCCTGAACAACAGTCAAAACGTAGTCACAACATGCATTGAACCGAAAGAACGCGGCAGGGTTCAAAAACAAGCCATATACTTCCAGCAGTGTTTAAAAATATGATAAGTAGTTGATTACAACCCAGTCTGGGGTCAACGGCGGCAGCTAAGAGAAGAAAGAAAAGAAACGCAAGGTGGGCTCCAGCCCAGCCGGCGGCATTCGAAACTGCGCCAAGCAAAACGCGCGCAAAATCTTCAGGTGATTTAAACAACAATTGAAGATGTACAGGCCAAACGAAGTTGAGGAATGAGCAGATAAATCACTAGAAAAGTGGCAAGCACTCGACTGGACGACCAAAGAAAGTAGCACTGAGTTTTTGTCAAGCCTGCTATAGCACGCACTTAAAGAATCAGACGTACAGAACAGGAAAGCAAGAAAACATGGTTTCAACCAGGGTCCCTAGGGAAACGATACGATTTCTGGTCACTATATTAACCTCCTCCAGAATGTTGATGATAGGCAACCTTCGATCAAGTAACCGGAGGTACGGACGTGTGGGTCACCTCCCTGTTGTTTTGTTCACATCAATCCCGAATCCGTGAGTACATACATGGAAGACAATACCACAAAGTTCTCATCCCTAATTTACTGCTCCAGTCTAGGATGAAGTTAGTCCATTGTGTAAATAGTGTCAACTACCGAGCACAGTGCACAGACTGCTGAATGTGATAGTGCAGCTAAGGGAGTTGCGTACCTCCGAGTTCGTCGGGTCATCACATATAAGACTATCGACGATAGCCTGCGTCCTCGTGATTGATGGCTATGGTTTATTGGGCCTCACATGGGGAGAATACAGTCGTCAACCATACCGGTGGTGACGCGTTCTAGGGCCTAATGAATGTTTGTATGTAAAACGCTGGGCAAATGAGAGGTGGGGTTCTCCCGAGTCAAGTTGATGGCTGGTTTGCTCCACAACGATTCAGTCAAAGAGTGTGAGCCTGGTGCTAGAACGGACTGAAGTTGGACAGAAGATAGCAGCTTGCGGGAACTTTTGCTGGACGGTCCTCCGACGAGTTGTTTGTTCAAATGTTCCAGAACACCTGAAATGCAGACATGCATAAAGTGAACGAGCAGCCTAGAAGAAATGTTAGCTCACCCTGGATGGAAGTTGAACATAAGCCATATCTTGGAGGATTTGTTGGTTTTCAAAGGATATTGGAAGCGTCTTCAAGCAGCTGTTTTTCATAACATACTGACGTAGATGGATTTCCGGTGCCTGTACAGTAGAAGAGTCAAAATTCCATATAAGGGTCTAAACACTAGTCAGTAAGAAAACCCTGTGCGATGTAAACGCATCACTAAAAAAATCAAATAGTGATTCAGTCGAATCATGCAGGAGTAGCAGGTGGTGTCTAAACTGGAAAGCATCCTCAGGCAAGCTGAGGAAATGTACGCAAAGTGGATTGAATTGATGAAAACAGCGCAGTTTTGGTACCCGGGAAAGTTATTAGCGCAGCTGTTTAAAGGGCAACGCTATGGGTTGCAGATATTTGTGGTCTTTACAGACAAGGTGAATGTTTTCTTATGAAACTGTTTAAAATGTTTCGCATGACCTAGCATACCAGTGGATGCGGCGCCGCAAAATAGAGTGAACGATAATGGCCAAATGTTACGGCGTACTAATGAGGGGAAAAGGACTGATCCTGCGGCGGGGACGTTGATGCAATCATGTTTCTGTCGCACTACCTTTGTAAGGCGGTGCTTACGACGCAGTGGGGTCTGATGCGGGTTGAGATGTGACGTAACATTTACTGCAGTCGTATGGACAGGCGACAGAGATTTTCTCTTGGTCGGTCCTTAGTGTTCGGGATGTTTTAGTGGGAATAAAACGAGAAGCACTTTGTTATGTCCAAGGAACTCTCCGTGTTAGTAGCTTGAAATCAGCGTTTAGACGTCTGACCTCGTGCGGGAATAAAATATCGATGAGTGATGCTGTAGCGAGCGTTAGTAATTTGAGCCATCAGAATATTTAGTCCGAAGTGTACATGACGCTGCTTGCGACCGTAAAAGTAATATCGTTGAAAGGATGTCAGAAAAGTGACCAAGAAAATCATGACTCCCAGATTCAATGACCCATAAATACTGCACTTGGCCAGGTGCTGAGTTTTTATTCCGATCGCAGTGTGGCTAGGGGATTCGAGGTTAAGTTAGGTCAGCAAATTCTCGTTGGCCATTGATTTCCGTTCTGGAGTAGGTCAAGCTGGCACAAGCTGTTCGATAAGTGTGCGAGGGGAACAATGCGAGCAGTAACAAGTTAATTTTCAGTAGAGGTGCTAAATACCCTCATGGCCAATTGGTGATAAGGACCTGCACGAGGAACGATGTTGAATGGAACGAAGTTCCCGGCTATGTAATAGATTTTGTTTTGCCCCTTGCTATTTGAGAGACTAATAAGACGGTTAACAATATATATGCATATGTTGTTTTTATTGGTCACGTTGATAAAGTAACCACCTAGTATTCCCAAACAAATTACCTTCCGGACCTCATAAACTGCTCTTGCTGTTTCTTTTTCAAAAGTTTTTGCGTTGGTCAAATATTTTTGATTGTTAGTTTGCCTACATGGTATTAAATATTGTGAGATATAATTACTTATGTAGTTTGGAGACGCTTCAGCACATTCTCAGATAGTTAACGCCGACAAAGTGAAATATTTCAGCGAAAATAAAATGCGATATTAGTTGCTTGTTACAGTTAATATGTATCACTTGTATTGGTCAACAAGATATCCTGTGTTTAAATATTCCCTGAACGCTTGATCAAGTTGGTGGAAATGCAAAGCTGTGTACTGCACATCGTCCTGTTTTTTCAGAGCATTCACAGTTTCAAACTCTGTATGAAATCAAGTATGACCTGGAACGGTATGCACAGATGAAAAAGTCTTCATAGGACTCACTATGTTATACGATGCGCCGGAAAATGGTAACAGCACGTAGCGAAAAATTTGAAACAAAGATCATTTTCCAATTTTAAAGATTATTTTTGCTGATTTGCAGAATATAACTTTTCCCTCACGACTTTACTGGCTTAGCTTCAGCATTAAAACAACTGAACTGAGCGAAGTGTAGTAGAAACCGTCACGAATAGGGTTAAAAATGGTACCGTGTTTGCATCTCAAATACAAGACTCCATGATTAGTCTAAGCTTCTGAAAGAGATGCAAGGAAAGATTTAGGGCTCATTAAATCCTCAGGCAGAGAAGTAATAATTAGGAAAATGAGACAAGAAGAAGTGAAGACAACTCATTTTTCAGATACTGTTTAAACCAGTTGCAAACGGATGTCTTAGGAAGTTAGCGACAACTTGCTGGCAAATACCCGTATTAGGACATCAAGCGTTTGGAAATAAAAGGTGTACTTTTGTAAATTTTCATATACAGACGTCTTTCGGATCAACTTCAGCAACAAAGACCGGTGTTATTCATCAATAGAGGAGAGTTTTCAGAGACTTAATCGTTCATTTAAAGGTCATTTAACGTATGACTATGCATCGTGCTAATGGTTTAAGAGATATCAATTTGTATCAGTATGCTGAGCCAAATTTTCCACATTTAACCGGAGTGAAATTGTATAAGCAAATCAAGACAATGGATTAAACTGCAGCCGGTTTCTTCAATCAATGTGGTATAAAATGGGACGATAAATGTGTGGAATATAAGAGTAAACAGGTTTTATTATAATGTGCCGGAAACAAACCAAACAGAAAATAAGGAGTGCGCTTTTAGTCAACTGTATGCCACCTAGATTGTTCAAACTATCCAACGCTTGTCAGAGTAACTAAAATCACTGTCATTTCGACGGTGCATGCAGTGAATCAGCATGTCAAACGTCAGTGTCAGTAGCTATTTGGGCATAGTACCTACGAGGTAACAGTGCAAGAGATATTTTTGAATGTAAACTATCAAACCCGTTTTTATCCTAACACGCGCAACAAACTGTTTGGAATATTTTTCTTAACCCCACGGAAAAGTATGATAATCTGCACTCTGTAATTACCGTCTCAATTTCAAGATCGGTGCGGCAAGTTCTGCTTTGAGCAGTTTATATGTCATGGTTAACTGATAGATCTTGTTTTAAATAAAAATGAGTGAACATTATGTACCTGCAAATGGCTCATCGGGAAAATGTTAACAACGTAAATTTTCCAAGCTACTGCGTACATTGCACAAAACTGCAGGCGGAGACATTGCGACAGCGTTCAGAAAAATTTTCTGACGTAAAGCCAGAAAGATGATTGGTGTACACATATTTAGTGGTTAAAAACTGTCAACTTGCAACTGATTTTTCGATTTGCATTACAGAATGCCTGAATCGAACAAACAGGGTCAACAAACACTCAAAGGCATAATTGCTGGTAAGTTATTCAAGCATGTAATCAAAATGTATAAGGCGGGATTACCGGTGGTATCGAAATATGTATTACATTTCCTACGGAGTACGTAAAAACGCAACTGCAGCTAGATGAACGTACTGGAGCAACCAGGCGATATTCTGGTCCTATTGATTGCGTGAGACAAACGATTAAATCGCATGGATTTCGCGGACTTTATCGAGGCTTATCTGTACTCCTTTACGGCTCAATTCCAAAGTCGGCCGTTAGGTATGTCGTTGTCAATTTGCGTGATTTTCTTTGTCAACATTCTACACGTTTATTAACTAAACAGGGGTAAAAATGTCAGATAACACGAAATAATATGACCATTATGATTTTGCTTCATATTAGCAGTGTAACAGTGAGTTATCGAACCCGTTCTTAGAAATCATTCAACCTCTAGTTGAAGTCTGATAGCAAGATTCAGTGATAAGTACATTAGTGTTATTCAGCGATAAGAGGTTTTGAACACTGTCAAATATCCTATCTCCCATATGTCCAAGTATTAACAAATGCCTCGGGTATTGTCTACTCTGATCCGCTGACGTCACACACATATTACATAACACTGGAAACTTATATACAAGATGGCTCAGTCCGAAGGCGAAACTTCCCTACGTCAGGTGTTCCGGTGGAGACCTCATTTTTTAAATATTCCACATATGGTACTAACACAACATAACGGTTTATTTCGAAAAGCAGACTGCAAAACCTCACTTAAAGCGACGGAAGGCATTGGTGCCGAAAGTAAGCACTAATATTGCAAATGAGGGGGTAATTTTTGGCAAGCTGGCTGTCAATTGTAGGGCGCTGCATAAATAAAAATGCTGTGTGGTGGGCATATTCTTCAATAAAAGTGGCAGATGTACAGAGTTACGGAAGTTTTCAACATAGGTCGGGAGGGAAAAAGTGGAACTGGTATTTTACAATCGAGCAGTCTACAGGTTACCAAACCGCCAACAACTCCAAGGTTCGTGCAGCGAGGACGGAGAAGTATCCTTTGCTGATGAGACCTGTGGCAGAAAAGTGGCTGCGGTCAAAACCAAGTTCCACAAATGAATTTGTCATAGACTTCGTGGGAACAAAGAATCGTCAGTACACAGAAATCAGTAACCATATAAGTAACCAGCTTAGATGATGAGTAGCATGTCTGATAAGAGACACAAGACTCCACAAAATGCGATTATCACAGCAGTGTGGGACAGTGAATCCACGCGGTAGCCCACAGTGTGAAGGGCCGATCAAATGGTGTCATTATGGGGGTTGGTCCTCTATTTTTGAATCTTGCCTCTTCGGACAGCATGATTTGGGTGTTTTTCCATCATACTAGTGTCCAGTACCGCGGATATGTCTTCATAAGCCGTGATCACGTCTGATCTGATGAGCTACGTTAACGTTGGTTCTCACCTCTCCAAAGACCGTTCAGTCGAGGTTGGAAGATCCTTTCTCCTGGTATTCTGCTGCGCGGTATTCTGGAAAACGACATGCCTTGTGTGAACCAGCAAGATCAAAGTGTCGGTAGGGTCTACCAGTTGACCATAGTTGCCACGAGGCTTCCAGATCTTAGTTCGCAAAAGATCGCGTCGAAGATGGATGGCATGAATGAAGACCCTGAGGAAGGAGCCATCTGATCGAGGTAGCCAAATAACGAACGGCGACGAACGAGACAGTTCCTAAAAAGACCACGACCGTCCAGCAGTATCATATGTTTTGTCTATCCACGCCGCATGAGTTTCTTCCTTGTTTGTAACCAGTAGGCCCTGGTAGCGTAATGATATCTTGGTTTCCCTAGCGATATGATCAAACAAATAAACTTTGACCATGTTCCTCAGAAATGGACGTAGGCTAGAGCGTAGTCTCTCTATCCCTGATTTACGCGAAATGGGAATGGTGACTGATAGACTTGGAATACCCGCACTGTCCAGGCGAACTAGGCGATGTGACTTAGTCAATCTGTTTGCTAAAACTGGTTATCTCATTTACGGTCGTTTCCGTTACGTGTCCTTGACATTTTCATTCTCAAGATTGACAAAATCCATAGCATTTTATCTGATTAGGCAAAGTGGTGCAAGCAAACCAACTCATGATGAAACCAGAGGTGTATAGGGAGAATAATCGTTTGAAGGACGTCGTTAATAAAGCTTTCCGAGAGTAGATATTCATAAGGTATTACAGCACCTGTTTTTTGAGTTACATGACAAACAAAATGCTTTACTGAACAATCAAGCTATTTGTCTCTATCACAACGTTCACAATTTTTCTGGCCCCTTTATTACTCTAGTGTTACTCACTCCGAGATTTTTTGCTATGACTAGGCGACTGAAAAGTAGCTATACTTTTTTGTCTGTTCTGATTGGTTAACGAGCAGCTCGCCTTTGGTTGATTCATAATCACCACTGATAGTTTCTATAAAACTTTTCGATTAGGGCAAAGTAGGTTCCTTGTGCGGTGTATAATTTGCACGCTGTCACGCAAAGCGCAAATAACACAATCGAAACCGCCTGTATAAACAACGTTAATTTCCGTTGAACGTGTGAACATTTCTTTCCCTCTTCATAAATACATCATATCAACAAATTAGTGCAACTTCAGCCGTTCTAACCATCAGATAAATTGCACAGCACATTATTCTTACCTAAATCAAAAACCTTGAAAAAAACCATGAAAGGCAGAGGGAGATAATGTGGAGTCAGAGAGTCATGATTTCTACTGCAGGCTTAACTCGTAATGATCTTGAGAACTGGACGTTACACTGTTACAAGTTCATTGATCTAAACAGTGTTCGCATTGTCTTACATCTTTTTCCGTGTCACTAAAAACGTGAAACTCTGCCAAAATAGTTATCTCAATAGGTCGCACATTCTACTTGTACGTTTCTTGTTGTATTCCGTAGAATCGCCACGGACTACACTCACAATAACAACGCAGATCTTTAAACAGCTTTCAGTTCCAAGGAAGTCCGATAATACTGATGCAGTTGCTTTTTACACATAATGTTACATTTAGACCTTGGAAGTATGCTTACCGTACTAAATAACCGTTAATTATATGTGGTGGTTTTTAAGAAGGGTCGAATTGCTGACGAAACAAAATATCTCTCTGGGCAAAGAACACCACATTTCCCTGTTCCCAGTCTGCTCTACTTTTTAATTACCCGAGTGGTAGGACAAAAGGCGAGTTAAAATTCGAAACCATTTGAAAATAGAGTATAACCCAAAAAATGGGCTTATTATCTAGTATCTGCAGACGCGCTTGTTTTTGCAGCATCTACGTGCAGTCAAGTGAAGTTGTTGTATACATCCAACTGAAGCTAACATGTTAGTAACATTGATCTGCTAAGCCATGGCTCAAAAACAAATGATGTTCACCGTATTCACATTTCCGTTACATATTGATCCATTAGAAGTAAGTCTATGAGCTATTTTGCTTCATATTAACCAGGATTTCTAGACTTTAACTTAATTGACGCAATGAACCCAATGTTTCAGAGTCCGGACTAAGTACCAGACTACAGAATGAACATTTTCAAAAAGATCTGAGGAGTTATAATCGTCCAATTATATTAACATACTGTGTCGACTTGTTGCACCACATTCTTATCACCGAAACTCATTATCATACGCACGTTTCTAACGTATAAAAATCCGATAGATTCGGTGGATTTGAAGAATTCAAACGACACAACCTGTCAGCGGATGGCACGTTGACTGCAGGAAGAAAACTGTTTTGTGGCATGGGTGAGTCTGTGCTGTCACTCCTTCCTTAAATCAAACAAGCTAAGTGTCTTCATAACACATGACGTTCTATTCATTAAAATTTCTAGAATTTTCGTCTGTAAGCGGTCTGAAAGTTTTCACATTATTTGATTTCAATGTTATATTTTGTATTCACGCGCGTTATGGGTCCACAAGCGAAGCTTGCATACGGTTGTCGGTCGTGAACAGCAAGAAACTGTCGGGCTCAAGGCTTGTATAATTAATAACTCGGCATGCATAGGAGCTATGACGGTATTGGTTGAGATGTGTTAGATTCCAGTAATATAAGTTGGGGATGCTGCGTCACTCACTGTTTGTGTCCAGACAAAAGCCTGCTCGACAGGACTGACTGTGCAAATCAGTGTCCCTCAATTCCACGTGCAACAGCTTTCTACACAGAGGTCTGGGTGTTGGTCAGTGCCGCTTTTCAAATGGTCTTTATATAACTTATGCTGTTTCGTTGTCTAAATTTAGGACCAAACTTGTTTACACTCCAACGAAACTGACCTCTGTTTTTGTTGTGTAATAATTACGGTGCGCCTCAACGGATGACAAGGGTTCATTAGAGGTCAACCTTAGAAGGGTAGATCAGCACCATGACTACGTATTGCTCTAGTTTGGGGGTGAGTAAAATTACCAGCTATTTTATTGGAGACATCAAACTAAAGGAGGTGACTCATGCCGCACATACCAAATTGGACACCATTTTGTTCTTGAGTAGTGGGTAGTGAAGCAATCACACGCTTGTATTGTCTGACGGTTGATGCTTGACTTATGCTTGCAAATGAGACTGTGTAAACGTCGGTCATACCTACGGTAGACGTGAATCGTCTCATAACACAGGCAAACGTATAGACAACTGTAACTGTTTCACAGGGTAGCAGAAACACTGATCGGGGTTCTAGCGGTAACTATTAGTGTACACTCCCAATAAGAAGTAAAATTTTTGCAACCACGTGGGCGGTAAACTTTGTTACAGACAGGCAACCTGGACATTACTCACAAGCTAGTGTAGTTTTGCTTTTACGTATAATAATTTAGACATGACCAATATGAGGTCAGTGAAACAGTTGCCAACGTAGCTGCTCCATGAATCATTGACCGCAGTTCAATTCCCGGTCTTGCGGCAAATACACTTTGCTGTCAACCTCTGATAAATGCGAAACCAAAATAAGGTGTTTCTTTTTAAAAGGGCTGGCTGAAAGTTTATGAGACTGCAAAAATGCAAACAGTCAGAAGTGGTGTTCAAGGTTCATCAACCGTTGTTACTTGTCAGCAATCATTTTTTACTAACGTCTGCGTGCGAACAAGTTCGGAAGGCAAACTCTTCCAAGACATTCCAGCGCTCCAGAAATAGAATTTAACTCGGATACAAGAAAAGAAGCTAATTTGGTTGACCTTCTGTTTCAACCTAAATTAATTTAACTGAAGTTTTATTTAAGTTGCATCTGCAAAGCAAACACCTTAGGTAATCTTAGAAGTGAACCTCAATCAAAGAGTTGAATACATTCCTGTTTATTGTGATGGTCCACTGCTGTATCCAATATTTTCTCAAGTCCTAAATCTGTGTTTATCTTGGCAACGACAAGCAGTATCACTGATTACGTTTTCTTTGGGACTTTTATCGTTTCTTGACATGTACTCCTGATTGCTTATCAGAAAGAGACATCTTTTGCCCGCTTATGAAATACATCGGCTGAAATATTGGGACTTTACTAACATTCTTGAGTTTAAGCTTGAACGAGCATTGCACAGGGTTGCTGTTCCAATGTGCTGCAAAGTGTTAGTGAATTGCATCCGCAGATCTATCTGTACAACTGGCATCCCTACATCAATCAGGAAGAATTATACCAGGTTGACCCTAGATTACGAGTTGTTTTAATCTTACGCATTACACAGTCTGCTCCCAAAAAGTAAAATAATAGATCTTACTTTGAGGCGATACACCGGATTTAACCAGCTCTTAAACGCTGTAAGATCATGGCTCCATTCAGCCTTAGCTATCTTGGACAAGCCATAAACAAGCATTCCGACGATCAAAGGTTCAACCTTGTTTAAATCTGGGAGGCGTGGCCTTCTAACAGAAGTACATAAAACTGTAACACTCCGGCCTGACAAGAACTGAAGTTTGTGAAGGGGGATTGAGAATATCTCTTATGGTTTACGCGATTAAGCAAGGTCTACGGATGCTTTTTTCTTGTGATACAATGTCCTGCGGCGTCCGGTTAGTGATGCAGCGCTTTATGTGAAAGCTTCTTGTTAATACTCGGTAGATATTCATTAACACGTGGAGTGACTGTGAACCTGTTTGCCCAGCTTTGGATTTGTCATGTGAATTACGCTTAACGGATTTGATCATGCCAATAGGCTAACGATCAAAAGAATGGGGACAGTAAACACTGCATGGTGCCTTAGAGTGTTATTTTCCAGCCAAGGAAAATATAGCAACAATAGGAACTAGCATTTCTGTCATATTGAATATTGCGGATGCCGTGTCCCGATACTGCGTATCTAGGCAGAAGACAGTAGAAACTAGGAGTTGACATAACTACGGGACAACATATCAGATAAAAGGCGTCCTAACCAAAGAAAACCAGTGAACGACTTGCACTCCTTTCTGGTAAGCATAAACTAATATGACTTCCAAATGGGTGATGGACGGAAGCGATTCAACACTTCACTAGAGCTCTCATTACAGTCATGGATGACGAATTTGGCTGGTGAGTTGAACAGAGGACTGTGATGCAGAATTAGGCCCTTAAAAATTTTGGCATCACTTTCAGACTGTCAACATGGAAAATTCGAACGCGCGCACCACAAGTTTGACAAATAAGAAGTTAACAACGTCTCACCTAATACTCAGTGGATGTAAGTGTCAGACAGTACATATACATACATTTGTGTGTGTCTATATACAAGAAAGTCTCATGATCAGGTGGATTAGTAGATCGGATTTTAAAGGCTTAGACTTATAAGCTTAGCGTTGAGAATCTCTGAGCGGTATTCTTGGCTATCATCTACAGACGCATGGGCTTGATAAATTGGCAAAACGTGGCAAAAGTGTGGCCAAAACCTAGTAGCCAGGTTAATATAACGATCAATCACCCGAATTCGCTGACTTTCCATGAATTTTCCAACGACACGGTCCGCTAGGACCATGATCCTATGGTCACAACTAGCACTAAAGTGAATGGAACAACTTGGGGTGGCCTGACTGTATTTTATGGATAATACCAGTAGAGACAAAGAAACTGCCACTCACTGTAGGTCACCACATTGTATATAAGTTGGCGAACGTAGTGTTTGAAATCTGGCTTCTTATTTACTCAGCTACAAGACCCAAAAATGTACCATAATACATGTGAAGTGATGAAACGACCGTAACTTGTTGTACTCCACTTGGTTGATACGTACGACATGAGAAAATACAACTCAACTTAATTGCCGCAAGAAGGCTTGCGTCACGTTGGTACTGTGGTTAGTCACTTTGTCTGAATGGGAGAAAAATCGAGCTTCACACACGGAGCCAAAAGAAACGCATCCAATTAATGTGACAATTTTCTCACGTAAGTAACATTAGGTAACTTAGTGTGAATGAAAGACGTAGTTGTGAGCACCCCACTAAAAATTCTTGCATGACCTACCTTTTGATATTTTGAATTAATGAGAGGCTATACGGAAGTTACATAACCCTTTTATCAATCGCCTTTAACTTATCATTCATTAATAATCTCTCATAAAATTTCTTGTCGTAAAAGTCGGAAGAAAGCCTGGAAACAGCAAGCGCTATAGAGTTACCTGTGGAAGAATGTACAGAAAAATAAAATCTGTTTCACCTTGACAAAATGTCGGCGGGAATAATAAATTGGATCATTCTAAAAGATTATGAATGACACATTTTATAGGACAATAAAACGCTTAGTACTTTGGTGACCTTCTCGCTGTTCTACGAGTTCTTTTTGAGAGTGTTTTGGGCTGCTGGTGTCCATTCTTAAGTCCCTAAATACTCACATCCCAGATAGATCTTCTGCATATGACGGTTAATGTCCATCGTTAGTTGTCTGCAGGTCAGTCCATAAAGACCAGTACTTTTCTCTCTTTCTTTACAACTGTCGTTGGCGGTCGTGTGTAATACACGAAATACCATAAAGTCTGTTCATGATGAATTTTCCAGCATACGGAAAGTGACAACTTGATGACACCCGCTAAGGAAACTATTTTGTATGTAGTAATTCCATAAGTTTGTGAAAACTTTTCGAGAGACATTGATGGTGTTCGTCCGATAGTTGTTAGCGATATTCCGGGTGTAAATTCGTGTTGATATTGACAAGTTTTGAAGATGTGGTGGAATCAGATTACCTCTCCAATACGATTATTTTGGCCGGGAAATATATAACGTACACTCGTCTAAAGTTTACTAAGTTGCACTTTATTTCAGCTCGCTGGGAGTGTTCATTAATATATGTAAGTTGTAAGAACGTTGACATGAATCTTGCCATCTTCTGTTTCTTTTTAGCAGGATAAAGTCAACTAAGAATACTGTTGGTTAGAGAGTAAAGGATGTGACCAGTGACTTACTAAGCCATACGGTGCTAGTTTCCTGTATTTTGGTAACTACAAACAAATTTAGTTATCTTGGAGAAACCAGATTTGTATAAACAAGTGAACTATTCTAAACTGGGTTTGACATTTGGCTGATACAACGGTAGTCGTTTTATCACTTTATAGAGTTCTAGGTTTCCATCGTGTTTCTTCGTTCACCTTCTCTTTTCAGTACACTATTTTCAGCTTAGGCTCAGGCTGGTCTGATACCTCGATCGCAATAAAACATAGTTTTGCTCATAAGAGTGGTTGTAAACCAAACTATTTGTGTGGTTATTTTACGGATTAGTAAAATTTGTATACAGAAAAAAACCCCTACCAGGCTGCTTGAGGATGAGAAACGCAAAACTGTCTCCCTGGGTTTGATTTCGGTTGATACTTTCACAGAGGACTGGATATTATTTATACTAGAAACAAGTGTAACTTACGTGATATCAAAATGACGAGCAGTTTAAGCAACCCCTTGTTTAACTAACATAATCTTGCACGCTGTATAATAGTCCCTTCCAAATAAGACGGGATTTTGAATAAACATGGTTGTTCTTGCCTACTGCATTCAATACAGGCTTAGCACGAACGTTTCTTCACAGAGCCAAGCCGACATGCACGAAAGAAGGCTTACATGCAGTGAAATAAAGGTTTAATTAGGCCACGATCAAAAAAGGTAATTCTTATGAATGTGCTGCTGTTGAAGTCATGTATTCGGTCAAAAGAGTCATGTGTACGGTTGTAAAGTGGCAATAATTGCTGAGTGTGCCTTTCAAAGGTGACCATATCGCAACCGTTGTAAATCGTAAATTACGGATTCCTTCGGCCCAACATACTATGAAGGTGAATTGCGTTCGTTACCAACATCTCGAAATGCTGACTAGTTCACTCATAACTGGATCCCACCGACACATTATCGCTCACGTGATCCATCTGTTCACTCGCGGCTGCAACGAGTTCTATATCCGAAAAGCTATTTTGCTCCACTTAAACGCACTGACTGAACTCATGCCCGTTTGGTGCATATGCAGGATGACGTAATTGACTAGGTCAACAAAACATGAGAACAGGAACCTGACTGTGTCCGTCACGCGGCTTACTCTCGAAACAAGTCGCGCCGGTGACCTTTTGTTACGTGAGCTTAACGCAATTGTGACCTTCTGTTTGAGGATGCGAAAATCAATACTTGTCTTTTTCCATATAAGCTGTTAACTTGGCACCCAGTATCACCTACTGTTCTCGCGCAAAGCTCATTGGAGAAAGTTTGGGATTCTGTTACCACTCACAAACCACACATTCCAATGTTTAATGCCTTCGACTCAAAAAAGAAGAGCTGCTAACATTCTCTTTTATTAATGATGTGGTCAGATAATTTAACTTTACGGTGAGCTAAAATGGGAAGGGTTTAGTTGTTGGATTTTCGGCATTCTGAGCTTCTAAATGCATCTGAATTTCAGTAAAGTTTCTTAAATGCCTCTATAGCTGTAATGTTTGAAAGTTTTCAAGGCAAGTATGGTATGCTTGACCTAAAATTACTGTTTCACGAAAGATTAAATGTGAACTACAGGTTAAAATTTGAACGCATATGTTGTAGTCAATAGTTACTTGCGGAATTGAGCAATCTAACACTTAGTGTTCTGTTTGGAACAACAGTTCCGGAAGTGTCCCTCGAAACTACACATGCAATCAACTAGTGGTAACTAATTACCATGTTGACGAATTCAAGCCACATTTTACAGGCTGCATGATGAGTGAATTATTCAGCCATACAAACCATTATCACTTCCTTGTAGGTGAGTAGTAAACATTAATTTGTTAGTGATTGAGTAGAAAATAGGTGAATTATTTCTTATTCAAAATTAATAACGACGTGAAGTTAATCAAAAGTTTGATTGCCCTTTGGAGTCTAACGTCGGCACAGTCCGAGTGGTGGAAGTCTCGCATAGTTGTAAATGAGAATCACTTGACGGAAAACCATGTGCGCAATCTGACCCGTTTATCTCACCGAAAGAAAATGCCAGAAAAAAGAAACGATACGAAGTCATACGTAGCAGGAGGTAAGAAACATTTTTGCCTATGGAGATTCAATCGACCCGAATGATTTGGAAGTTGAAAATTGCAGCAATATGTACAAAGTATTGCACTTTGAATTAGCATCTTGTGAAAACCCGTCCGGACCTAATCATTTGTACAATGCAATTTACTGTTTGTGACGAACATAAATCAGTGATGTTAAGGAAGCCAGGAAAATTGTGGTTTTTCCGATTACCTTACAGAAGACATTACTTGACAAAATTAGAATTACATAAAATGCCGCAAGAATGAAACATCACGCCATAACCATCAATTTACTGGGAGTTGATATATGGTCAGGTAACTGGGCATGAAGCGAGCGTTTGTTTAAGGTCAGGGGTCGTTAAGTGACATTTTGCTGAGAGACGTGCAGAGACGTGGAAGGTTACTGTCGGTCACGGAATGCTAATCGACCGAGTTGGCCAAAATGCATTAGTGGTAAACCTTGGTGGTAGTGTGGCAATGGTCTGTGTGAGCTACAAACAACACCACCACTATTCCCAACCATCAGAAACCTACATGAGCTGTATTTATTTACTATGATTTGATTCGTGAGTGATTACCTGTGGTGTATCTCACTATACATGGTATGTATTTGTGTTTTCAGATAATTGACCGTTAACATTAAAACGATGTGTTTTTGAACGCCTGGCGCACAATCTGTCTAGCTTAAATCTGATTAAATTCTGTTCACTGTTAAGTTAAAAAGTACGTCCAGAGTTGAAAACTGTGCTGCCTATCTTTTGTTTGTTCTAGACAGAAACTAACATGAAAACCTGTTGAAATGCTTGTTGTTTGTCATTCCTAGACAAGAGATTTTTTAATTATGTTTTCAAGGTGCCGGTGTTTGTGAAGCCATATTTGCAGTGACCCCGATGGAAACCGTGAAAGTGAAGTTTATCAACGACCAAACGTCGGCCAGTCCGCACTATCGAGGATTCGCCCACGGTGTGCGTTGCATCGTACGGGAGCATGGTAAAAGGTTTTGTTGATATGTTTAGCCTTAAACTATAGGCTCTAAAAGTGGTGATGTCATCAAACAGCGTGAGTTGAACAGATATATTAAATGAACTCACAGTTACCCGAATAAGAGCTGTCACTGACGCCTGTAAGTTGTCTTAAACACCATCGTGTGATAAGTAGTAGGTAATTCAGAAACAAACAAATATTTCGATGACTCTCCTCCAGACCAACACAGACATATCCGCTGAACAAATAAGAACAGGTGTACGGAAAGCGAATTTATCGTTGGTCCGAACAGAGCAGAAAAAATCGTAGCAACCTCGAAGGAAAATTATACTAATATTCAGTGCAGTCACTGCACAGTTTTACTGCTGAGTTGAGTTCGGAACCTAAACCGTATTCTACTGCCTTCAAGCTTAGCTGTGCTTCTTAAAAACGCGCAATATTGCACTTATGAGCTTGTTGGTGAAAAACGTAACTGTTCCTTGTTCTTTTATGTTATTATCATCCTCTTCCGTTTTATCGACGAACTCTCCGCAACACTTGTTATTCCTTGTTGAAAGTTAGACGAAGAACGGCTGTTGTAAGTTACACTGAACAAAAAGGAGATTTACTGAACATTCTCGTTGTATCTAGCTTGAAACAGTTCAACGACTTGTAGGTGTTTCAATGTTGACTGGATGCGTTTCGAAATAATGATTTTCCAAACTGAAGTTCATCATGGTTAGGTTGACGCCGGTTTGTTATGTGGATGACAGACATCAGTTGCGAAGCACTGCTGCTGTATCGTCTGTGATGACCGTGAAGTAGCAAACAGGCATTCAGAATGGTAATTGCATTGGACAAAAGCAGTACGAACAAACGTGAAGGCGGTAAAATATTAGCTTATCCGAAGTGGTGCAATTTTGCACGTGTAAAGACGAAGAGATAAGGATTCAGGTAGAGCCTTTTCTGATTAGTCGACTACACAGAGTTATTTCAGTACTCACCATAATACTGACATGACCGATTAGAAATTCTACCCATCTACATAAATATGCAGTTAAACAAAGTTCTTCCGTCAAAATCATTTGAAAAAGTGAAGTTGATTTTAGATGTTTCTGTGTGGCATCACCATGGAGCTTCTCTGGAAGCTGGTACCAGCCTCTGGAAAAAGTCCCATTTATGTACTAAGCTAATCAAAATATGCACCAAACCATGTACCTCGGCAAATCCATTTGCATAACAGTTATCACTGCTAAGGTAAAGACGAGCACAAGCAATTTGTTTGGTGTGATTCGTTTAAATCAGATTCCCAACATACACTTGTAAATAGTACTGAGGATTCTTTTTACCCATCTTTTCTCAGACACAACCTTTGGTTTAAACTTAATAAGGTAGCAGATATAGACTAAACGGTAGATGCACCTAGTGATTCAATGCATGCAAAGGAACACAACAACATATCTAGTGTGTCCACATATTTCACACAACCCGCAGACATTTGTGAGTAACAGTCAACTTTTGAAATTTAAATACCAAACAAAAGGACGCTAATCCGTGGAACACAAAAAACGTTACCTTCAAAAATGTTATCTCAGCTAACGAACAAAACAGTCTTTCTATTAATAAAGAAATTATCCTTTGCAAACTCGTCACCAGGATTAGAGGCGTAATTCACGGAATAACAACCGTAGATTAAGAGCACTAAAAATTATGGGTGTTTTATTGAATAAATATTAAGTGTGGCAGCTAATGTTTTGGTGAAAAGGCAGACACACGTTATTATACCGAGCTTGTGTCAACAGGCATCACGCAAATGCTTTTCAAATAAACTGAAACAATTCAGACAAGGGTCAGTAACAGTGAAGGCCGCTGATTGGTTCCAGGGTTTAGAACAAGAGATAATCCAAACAATTTATGGAGAGAACCTCAAGGTTCAACAGTATTGAATTATGGCAAGTAGCGGAGATTCAATGATGTATCAGTTTTGAAAAGATAAGTATTTGGCACTTGTAATGTAAGATAAATGACGTTGAGCAAACTAGCGATGACATTCTATGATAGAATACTTTCGACCTATCTGTCTGAAACGACTGGCATTCTTCTGTCCAAAAGATGGCGAACTTCTCGACAGGGAACAATAGGAATACGTCAATCTTTTGTGAGCAGTGAATTTGAAAGAATCCAACTGGAAGAAGGTTGACCAGTCATTTTGTTTTATTCGTTTATAGGTTTCTTGAGAAAACTCAATGTTTTTCGTTGCTCGCGGACTAAATGTTGGGTGTATCATATTTCTCTCTTCAAATCCGTTTGACCTGATCTGCGGGAAGATGAATACTCCCTCATTTTAGGCTTGAATAACAAAAGAAGGAAGGAGGGAAGAAAAATCGCAAGCGCAGAATTCATGCTTCTATCGATTACTTTGTTTGACCAATCATTTCTGTGTGTCCTGAGCCAGCGTCGAGTGGTATTTATTAGAGTGGATCAATCTATGACGAACAGCACGTGCAGCCGCTTAAGTCGGTGCGACTATCGGAAAAGATAGTCTGAAAACGGCCAATTATCCAAGAGAAAAATACTGGAAGATGTGAATCGTGCTTCGTTTTAAAAATGGTAGCAGTAACTCGCAAGAAATACGCGCAAACAAGCTTTGCTCTCATAGTAATTAGCCGATGATCATGTGTATTGGCTTGCAGCATCAGTAGGTTATTGTCAGTTGATTGTGCGGACGTGTTGTAACGCCACACGAGTATGACGTGAACTTGTCACATGAAACAGTTGATGAACAGAAGTGGTCAATCAAAATTAAAGTTATCGACTTCTCATATACACAGATTATTAATGTTTGGTTATCGATGATCATATGGCATCTATCCTCCAGCTGAGTGCGATATTTTTGTTTAGAAGATGCGCAAAAGAACATTATTTGCGAGGATGAAACCTATACACGGTGACGCCTTTTGAAGTTACCACGTTATTTCACTTTCTTTCCCTTTAGGATGCATGCAAACTTCAAACTTTGTTCACTCAGTGCAGATCAGGTTGTGGTTAACATATATCAAACACATTGAAAAAATGAGTGGTATATTTCAGTGCTCCGTTTGGTCAGTTTATTAGAATGTATTCGAGCTTTTCGAATAGCCATCGTCAACCTCAGTTTAGTTAACAAAACTGCCTCAGATACATGCTCAGTTCTAGTACGCACGATTATACAGAAGTAGGAAGTGTCTAAGTTGTTACATCATCTCTCCGTGAACCTCACCAGAATGTACTGTGACTCGGGCCGCCACCCAAATCAACGGTGACATGGAATATCCTAGAGGAAGAAACGTTACTGAAAAGGATAAAAGTAATGACATTAATGAGATCAGTGATTTCGACCTGTCTTGGAAGTCCTAAGTGCAGGGTTATCGATTGGAGTTGACAGGTAGTAACTATGTCGCCTCTCGAGACGATCGGGCAACCTGATCATTGCTCACAAGCGAGAGTGGTTGAGCGTTCAGATTTGATCGTTCGGTCGTGCCGAATGTGAGGTGAACGGCGCAGAGGCCAACATGTTTGCCTCACGATGGAATTACCGGGGTTCAAATCCCGGCCGTGGCAAGGATATGCACTACTGACGAGCTCTAATAAGAGCAAAACTCGAGTCTAGTGCTTCTTTTCGAAAGAGGCTGGATGGAAAGTCTATCTGAATGCGAAGGCTGCGATCAAATGTGAGTGATGTTCAACTTGAAAATTAATAGATGACTGAGCGGAAGAACTGACAGTGACATGGATTCAGGTAAGCCATTGACTCTGGCATACTGTCATCTCGAATAGTGGTTGTAATAGGCGATTTGGTTGATCACAAGGACCTCATCCAAGCATACGAAACCTTCCCACTTTGCTCAATGGAGCAGTCAGAATCATAATGCTCCGTAACCACGTTATTACTTGACCACCGTACGGTTTTACCCAACTGCTGGTGACCTCAGCACATAAAGCCCAGTACAGCAAACGCTCAGCTGACATGGGGAGTACGTGACCCAACCATCGTAGGCTGCGAAACGTGGTTGGTTGACCAAATGATTGTGCATTTCAAGCGTTCCGAAATACGCGCTAGACAACGGCCGTATTTCTCACGCGATCATTCCACTTGATGTGGACTAACTAACGCAGAAAGCAATTGTTAAACATAACTAGTCCGTTGCGAACAGGCCAGGATTTGCAACCATACACCAAAATGGAACCTACACACGCATTATGCATCCTTCCTTTCAGCGGCATCTGGACGTCTTTTTGACGTCATGGATGGTATAAGTTGGCAAAAGCAGTTCGTGCCTTTGCTTTCCTTACTGATACATTACTAGCACTGTTACAAGCTGAAGAGATAGTGCTGCCCAAATAAGTGGAAATGTCCACAGTCCCGAGGTGATCATCTACAACAAAGAAGGTGGGAGTAGGAATGTCCCAGTCACTAAGAAGGAATCTACACTTTGAGAGTGCGAAACGCACTTCTCACAAACCAGCCCGGTTAACCACCTTTCTTGCATGGTTTGCATGTCTTCGGCAGAGACACTAAGCCAGTATCATCTACATATCTTACGTCAACCAGCTTGGCGCCAGGAGGAATTTCAGCACTGAGCTCATTGGATTCTTCAATCGCCTTCTTCAGAATGTCGTCCATGACACAACTGAGCAGAAAAGATGAGACTGGACATTCTTGAAGAACACTGTTGAAGGTGATGAACGCCTGATGCAGTTTTCCACAACCCCTCGCTCTGTTTGCGGAGTCAACATACAGTGATCTCACGTCTTCGTGTATTTCCCTGATACTCCTTTGGAAAAGAAGCACCTGCAGAGAAAGTTACGAGTGAGGGTGGTGAGAGAAATAAGATGGTTTCGCCTTGATCAGAGCTTAAACAATGTAGATTCGAGGTAGTCACTGCCAGCTGAGTAAGATAACGCGTGCTGAACCATAGTCATCGCATCAAAGACATTATTTTCAGGCACAATTACAGGTGACATGGTCTTTATCTAAAGGACTGCGCGTTTACCACTTACCGGTGTAGTGATAAAAACTCGTTTGTCAATGAATATCGCACTCTCATTTCCTGTACGTCTGGTATCTTCCGACGAGTTTGTATGATGAAAAAGAATCCGTTTACCTGTTGAATCAGCTGTGTCACAGTACGATCATACAGCGTGCGTGACGCTTGACTATCAGTCTTACTGACTCACCCCAATTACTGACTAACGTCAATGTCTCCCTAGTGTGTGCTTCGAACCACAGTAAAGTCATGTTTGATGTGTGCTCAATCGTCCTCACTGCTACCTACTTTCAATCACTATTCCTTTAATTTTTCAGTTGAGTACACACAGCAACAGACGAAAAGTCACCAGACATAGTCCTGTTCCACGAAGTCGTTTTCACGCTATTCACAATAGATTTAAGCTGATGAATATTTCTCAAGTTTTGTCAAACGTCGTTGTAAATTACACCAGAAGAACTGTACGCCGTCTCGAGAAACGTTTGAGTACAGAACCAAACTTATTCCGTTCACCCCATTCCACCAACCGCGTTGAAATACCGTGTCTTATCTGAAATTTTTGCATTCTTTCGGTTTTCGCGTGAGACCAACAGCTTGTTGGTAATTTACATTTAAATTTGTGATCGTATCTTGGGCGGAATTGCAAATGCTGGTGCCCACACCTCCTTTGTTTTCAACTTATCTAAACATCTGAGTGTTAGACAACATTTTGTCACACTTTGGAAAGGCGCGTTTTACATTGTTTGCGTTTCACAGTGCTGTCCACGCACTTACCGCTAACACATGAGGTCGTGAAAAGTGCAGTTCTGAGATACATCGTAAACAACATCTCAAACTGTGACGCAGATTAAGCATTTTTAACCGTATTTTACAGAGCCAGTTGAGAAAGATGTGAGTAGTTTGTGACCTGACTATAGGGATAGGAAAGCTCATTTTGTCCATTAAACCAAAACAATGTCACGCCAAACAATCTACGTGGAATTGTTACAGCGCAATCACAGGAAGTGTTAGGCATTTTCTCTTGGCCGCTCTGTTTTCATTATCAAACCTTAGCGTTAAATGTTGAAAAGTGGTCATTTTTCAAAAATCGCCAGTGTCATAGATGGAGTACTGCGTAGATCATCTTCAACTGTCAAAGTCCTATATCCCTTAGTTCGGCTAGTTGCCACAAATTATGTATCGGCTTGGTCAATACTGACTGTAAGCATGCTTTCTTAGTGTATCTTTCCCGCAATACTCACTAGTTTGAAACGCTTGAGATGGATGCTTGTTATATGTTAACCAAATTATCGCCTACCTAAATCTGGAGAGAGAGAAAAGTGAAGTACTTCATGTGTGCCTGTTAGAACAACATATATATAAGAGTCAACATATAAACTAATAATAAACTAAAAGTGTTCGTTGAATTTTACTTTTCTAAGTAAACGAATTTTCGGTCGTTTATTTTGCTTACTATCTAACCTGTGTAGATAAGACTGCTTACAGGTAGAACGACTAGATTTTGCTCAACGAAATCAAGGGGTAGTTTCCCTAGTCCTTATAATTGTGGTCCCAGTTGGTGTAAATTCTCTAATGTGTAATTTTATCAATTCTTTGAGAACAGAAGGACAGTGGTCTATTTATCTCACTTGGAATTTTAATATAATGCATCATGGGTTATTGTGTCTGTCGGGTTTTAACAGAAGAGTCTGGGGTTTTGTGCTATTATTTATGCCATCATTTGAATTGTTAATATATATCCTGTATGCTTCTTGCCAATCAGTCTTTTTTTCGATCATTTCTGTAACTTTTGCCGGCTGCGAACCCCAGTTGGACGCATCTTTGAAACACTGAGTTCCCTTTAAACAATTCATCAGAGCACAAAGAAGACCTATCGTAATTTATTTCTTCTTCCTGCTGTGACGAAGGATTCTGTCTCTTCTTATTTATACGGACTCAGAGAATTAACTGGCAAATAGAAAGTTGTTTGTGGCTCTGCTTTTTTCAACACAGATAAGTTAAATTCCTCAACTTGCGCTTATTCTGAATAATACAGGTAGTCGGATAAGTAAAGGGAATAGTTTAGTTAACGTTTTACTAGAAACCTCTAAGTAACATAGGAGATCACTACGTCATCAAAATGCTAAAATCATAATGTGGTTTTATTTGTGCTCAATACTGGCTTATGTATAGTCTTGTCAACTTCGTCAGTATTTTCAAATAGTTGTCTTCCGCCTCCTATGATTCTCTGCAGGTCTCACTGGACTTTACAAGGGCGTGACCCCCACGATTATGAAGCAGGGTAGTAATCAAGCTATCCGATTTTTTGTTATGGAATCTCTGAAAGATCAATATCGTCATTATCGTGGCGACACGACTAGTGGTTTGCCAGTACCAAAACTACTTACTGGTTTGTTCGGCATTGTGGCAGGGGCAGCATCCGTGTACGGAAACACTCCACTAGATGTGATCAAGACACGAATGCAAGTAAGTGTATAACAAGAAACATGCTGACGGAGTGATTGCAGTGCGAATAACTAGAACTGATTAAGATTTCGAAGTTGGTAGTGATTATTGGCAGTGATCAGTCGCCATATAATTTATTAACCTCGGTGGTCTCACGTCATCGTTTTAATTGTACTATGAGTAGTCTGGGAGATGCTGCTCGTAAAATAGGGTTTGTGGGTATACGGTAGCTTCGGTTCCATTGACCCTTCGAGCCATACATGAAGTGAATTAACATTAGGACAGTCCAAGTTGCCTGGTTTGCCCAGATAGGCTTAAGATTTCCGTTACCAATGATCTGTAAAAGTCCGTTTAACTGTCATTTTACCCAAGGAATGACTCCGTTTGGTCTATTTTCAAAATCCCTCTTTAACCAACTGGGAGCATGCTATCGTAGGCATTGATTCTCGTATACTTATTGATATGCATGAATTTCAGTTACTCAAGGTTGCTAATCGATATAATTCGGTTGAATCATCTTATTTCAATCAGAGTTCCACAGGTTCCAGTCTAAAAGATTTTCATAGAACTCAGTAACACTACTGCCTGTCTTTTTCTGGATTCTGACTGAATCCGTGGTGTTCGTTTTCATAAGATGAAAACACTCACTCCTTAGTTGATTCTTGGATGACTTGCCAATATCTGTGCTAATTTCATGGCATACCTGACCAAAGTGACATGTCTGAAACGTGAACCGCAACCACTTGCTAATAGTGTCCAAACCCCTCTCCCAAAGGGGATGTGTTTAACAATGGGCTGGCCTTAACAAAAAGTGAGCAAAGACGTCTGTTCAGGGTTTTTACAGAAGAGATGCAAAAACTGTGTATAGACACACACACACAAGTTTTAGCACACAAATCTTAATTACCATGACGATGTCTACCTGCTTTTCACTGTCACCATATTTTGTAGCTGTGAAAAGAACCCAGGTGATTAGTTGTTTATTTAACTGGATTTTCGCAAATCGTTGTGAATTAAGTAATCACATTTCATCTGTTTCCCAATAGGAAACAGATGACAAGTGTGCACTTCGGATTAATGAGAAGGAAGAGAAGTCTACGATAACGTCCGGTAAATCCGAGAACAGGAGTAAACCAGAGGCTCCAGAATTGCGCTTCAAACATATCTCGTTTCTCTGTTGAATCTGACCAAAGCAGAAGGTTTATTGGAACTGCCTAGGTTGAAACGCTTATTAAAAAGTCCTTGCGAACGCATCAAAAGTTACAGTTCGTCAAAGAAAGTGGAAATCGGGTTACGTGGCGTTAGGCAACAGGAGGGGACAAACATGTGAAAAGCCGTTTTAAACAAGGACAATAAAAACTAAAACGCTTGCATAACAACAAATCACAGTCGGATGAATCTCAGTCATATATCCAACGCAAGCACGCAGCCTAAATTCGTGTTTACCGTTCCTTTTTCAAAATGAGCTGTGTGAGTCGTATAAAAGATGCTTTTTCAGAAGGATACGTAAAAATCACAATGCTTCGCCTTTTAGTTTATCGCCCGTTGTGTGAACAGTTAGAAGTCGTCACCTGTAGTCTTCCTGCTAATTAAAAGTCGAGCCAAACCTGACTGCATATTCTATGATCATCGGAAAAATTTTCCGACACCACACCTAATATGGCTCGGGGTTGCACACATGAAAACTACAAAGACTAAAGTAGGTTTCTGTTAATCGTTTAAAACTATGCAAAGCGTAGTTAGGTGTGTGACAGACCGTCTTTTTCTGTGACAACCTAGCGAGTGATGTAAATTATGTAACTGGCTCAGTGACGAATTGTTGAACTAGGCTGTTTACCAAACGAAATTTTGATTTACAAAGGTGACAGTCATTCTTTGGGTGTTGTAACGCTGGTCCCATTTTGAGCAAATATATCTCACAGGTTTTTAAAACACATTTCAACATGCATACTTTTTTTGTAACTTCAGGGACTCGATTCAAAAAAGTATAAAAATACCCTTCACTGTGCAATGAAAATTTGGAGAGATGAAGGTCCTTTTGCGTGAGTTAATTTTGGTCATTGGGCATTTTGTTGATCTATTCTGTTGTTTTTCATGTTACTCCGATGTCTTCCTGGTTTTGCCACACCTAACTATCGACTGAAGTTTCCGTACGAGGCAAGCAAAGTGTAAAACATTTACTCGCGTACGCTACGTGTACCTGCATCATACTCACTCTTGAGAAATAAGCGATCAATATGAACGGCATGTTCGGAAAACTGTTATTTTCGTCACTTATGTTGAAACGCATATTTCAGACTTGTTATTCAGTCAGAACAGCATATTGTTTACGAAAGCGTCACTGATTGACGTACATCCTATGTGCATTTACCAGACTTGATGATCTGTGAATTCGGAATGAAGGAAACATTCAAATTCCAGCGTTTCATAAGGCATGTCAGATTAGGCTATTGTTTCGGCATTTTTTTAAACGGTTTGGCTCAGTTTTTCAAATGAGGCGAGAAAGGAATTTAGTGGATAGACTAAACGTCCACTCTAGAACTCCTCCAGCTCTCACAACTGCTATGACTGTTAGCCAAAAGGTGCACTCCTCATAAAGAATGGTCAGGATCCGACTCTGATGTGAGATTTTGTGAGCAGTCATGTTGATTAGAGTGATATACTCTCAACCTTTCACGTGTAACAATCGTTTTAATTTTCTCTCGTGCTATTGTGAGTTTTTGTGTGGCATTGTAGCTTCAAACGAAACGCGTCACCTGATGAAACAACTCTACTGTTCAGGTCAAATTAAGCGATATAGTGACAGACAACAGCACACTGGTCAACTTTATGCGTTCACCAATTTGAAACTGATTGAAGTGACAAATCAGTTCTGCGGGATGGACGGCTGTACGAAGATAGTTGATTACAAAATCTTCAAGGCTTTTTCGAACAAACTGAGGATTAGGGATTCCACGTTCGTTTGAAACCTAATAATTAGGATAGGAAGTGGAACTTGTTTTCTCGTTGGCTAATTATCCCGGAGTTACTAAAAAGCAAATTGCAGCCTGTTGTGTGGTCCACGTTGTCATTGGCAAGCTCGGTCACGTTATTGCTTGAAAATAATTAAAACTTACTTGGATAGAATTCTATTTATCCCGGTATGAGATTTTACCAAACTTTAAGCGAGACAGTATGATTTCGTCTTACAAAACCTAAGGGTTGAAAACAGTCTTTGTCGTCAGTGTCGCTTCCTCTTTCCTAGTGAATATTTACGAGCAAAAGAATGCACACTCTTGACCACCAAATTTTAAAACGTAGTTCAGTCAGCTTTATCAGTCAATCTCAGTATATTGATGAGAACATGTAGCAAGTAAGCCTGTATTCAGTGATTCATTATCAAGCTAAATGCGACTCTCTAATATGAGTTAATCATGTGTGAGAAAAGGTATCGTGATGGATCGAATGGCTCGTCATCAGTTTCGGAAGGATGATCTCGACTGTACAAAATGTTGTTGGCTGTTAAGATAGTGGTCATGAATACGTGGTCTGTTTGGTCCGGACATGAACAATAGGCCATGAAAGGTTCGGTTTTTGACGAAACGTTTCCGAATACTTAGTGGGAGGGAGAATAAACGGATGGCTATGGCTACTGTGACTGTCGACAATCGCTGTCTGACCTGGTTTGGTTGTAAACCAGGAAAGCGATAGATAGAACAGAGTGCACCATTGAGATTGACTGTGTGGGTGGACTCCGCTAAGTGTGCAGTGATAGAAGAGGAAGAAAAGTAAGGTTTTGCCAAGCCCCAAATCAATCACACCGGATGATGTCCCCAAATGCGTCCGCATAATCACCGTGTCGTGCGACCTGAGTAACTCGTTCCACATGAACAAACAAAATGGTACACACCATGAGAGGCAGCATGAATAGGCGGTGCATCTTTCAATCAAGGGCGCAAAATCGGTATGGAATTAAACTGACCACGTAGTTTTGCTGCAAAATAAATCTTGCTCGAGGCTACGCTAAGTTTATTGCTTACATTTTCGGAAGCATTATCACCCTTAGAAGGCAATGAAGTATGAACAAACTTTTTCTCCGCAATATACCGATTGTCCATTTTTGTGCTACTTACGATATGCCTACAAACAAACTGTTCGGGGTAGCAGTTTTTAACTAGTACTTAAAATATGAATTGTCTTTCCCCCTCTAGAGTGTCCTTCGAACACATTGTCGTCGTTCTGTCGACCATGCATCGGATAAGATTACTTTTCATACTTAGTGACAAAAAATTATAAAACTTCATATACTGTCTAGTCTTAGTTAAATTATGACGTACGTTCCATTGTTTCGCCCCACCTGAACGGCGGGACAGGAAGACGTCTAGGAACGAGTTACCTTCGGGTGACTCATGCCCCCATGGTAAAATGTATATTCTTTTGGGCTAAATTGAGCCATTCCAATGTTTCCCTGGAGCCTATTGATTCGTCCGTTACGCAAGCACTACTATCTACGTATTGCTTGTAAAGAGTGAGCAAGTTGGTTTGGGTTGCTAGCGCACCACTTTCAAGCTTTGTCATAAAAATATCGGTTAGTAGTGATCCTAATGGTGACCGCATTGCTAACCTGTCCTTTTGTCGATATAGTCTATCGGAAAATTGAAACAGAGTATTATAAGTAAAAAGGTATTAAAACTGCTTCAAGTCTCCTATCGGTAATCTCAACATTTTTGGCTGAAAGCCATCATTAACTCATCACGTCTGTATGTTGCTGAGCCTGCTGCAGGGCTATATCCAGCTAATGAAAAATTGTCTCACCCTATCGATCCGGGTATGAAGCTCATATGATTGACCTAGGTGAATTTCATACATTTCTGAAGTGATGGATGGATTTAGTTCTATGTGGTTGATGCTCATGCTGACTTGGCACGATAGTGTTTGGTGCACAACAGGGGCAAGCCATCGTAAACAGTGCATTGTAACAGAATTGACTGCATAAAAACATGCAACAGGCAACTTCACAACAGAATGTCAGATACGGTCCCATTATATCACTGTTCTAGATTAACACAATGTACGCATGAAGCCATCACACTATAAGAAATGCAATATTGATTTAGATATATGAAACACGCGAGGACCTATGACCAAGTGTCTCAAAGCACTGAATCTTAGGTGAAATTTCTGATTTAATGTTTACTAATCTGATAAAAGCTTCCAGCAGCTACTCTTATAATGCTCTATCAAAGGATTACAAGCTGCTCTCATTGTTCTAGCATGAGGAAACACAAGTGACCTGTTTTTTGCCGTTTTTTGATTCATCTGAACCGAAGAACGCATGAAACAAGGTTACGCGTGTAAGTGATGTCGGTTGTTAATTTGGTCAAATGGCTAACTAATTTTCATGGATGAGATGAAATGGTTCTCATAAGGTTTCCTTTCAATCCATGTTGTCTTAAAGTGGAAGGTTTCTAGAATTAGATGCCAAAGAACAGTGATGATTTCAGGTTTATATTTTCAACTTTTTACAGTCTTCTATTGAACAGTATTACGTATCGATTGGAAACATTATAACAGGGAGATTGTTGTTTAGGAAATGTGTGACAGCGTCCAAACATAATTATTCTGCCCTTAAACTTCTGTTTGTATTTCACTGAAATATTGCCTTCAACCCAAGGTTTTACAAAGGAACCGTACCCAGGTTGGGTCGTGTTTGTCTGGACGTGTGTATTTCGTTTATGATCTACGATTCATTTATGGAAGCTTTTCAAAAGATTGGGACAAAGAAATGAACATTCTTCATGAAATATAGTGCAATCAATAATTTATTACATTATCAGGTAAGTTGCTGTTTTGTTTAATAACATAATAGCCCAGTTGTATTCGACAGAACATGCCGCATTTCAGCGTATGCATACCGTGCATAATTTACATTCGATATTCTATAGTAATTGCCATTAGCTTAAATTAGCGTCTGTCGAATCGAAATTGTCCACTGATTAGTGATAGTCCACCTTCGGGGTCAAACATAACTCTTTATGAGCAACCAAGATTTACCTCATATATCATTACAATTCGACCTCCGTGCATAATACAACTTTTTACTGTCTTTTGTAGCCAAGAAAAATTAATCACTTGTAGTAGACCATTCAACATACAGTCTTGTATGAGGCTTAAAATAAACTTCCGAATGGCACACAAAAAGTTCAAAACCTATGAGGGCACTTCCAAGAACAGTTTTCAAACCACGTGTTCTTTCTTCTACACTTCAGGATACTTTTCCTAATCCCGAACCCTGGGCAAATCTACAAAGCGCACGCTATGACATTTCAAACGCCATTCCACCATTTACAACAAGGTTGTGATTATATTTATACTCTTCGGTCTTGATTTCACAGTCGACAAAGTTTTACATGATTTTTAGACTATATATCGCTTTTATGTCAAATTTGCTTCCGTACAAATTGGTTGTGACTTGAGGTTGTGTAACGTTTTTGGGCCTATTTTCCAGACATCATTCAAAGCCAGTGCTACACCTATATTTAAAACTGTGACTAAGCTGGCTTGGGGATTTGCATTCTTTTCTATATACATTCTTGCGCTAATTTATTGCACACTGTTTGAAGCCTCTTGGCATCGCATTTATTATCGGTCGGTTGTGGGAATATTGTGAAGAAGACTTTACTTCAGAAGAAATAATTTTTTAATATATTTCATTAAAACGGTTGTTTTTAGCCACAATTTTGTGTTGTTTTTATTCGGATAGTACAAACGTTCTGTCTTATGCGTAAAACTAACGATGACCAGAAACCCAATACAGCGTCCGAAAACGTTTCTTGCGATGTAAACGTGAACAATTGAGAGAAAACCAGATATCTGATTTATAAGAAATCTTTGTGGCGGTTACTACATTAGCACCATCAACAACAGCGTATTACTATCTGATCCTAATGATGAACTGCTATCCAGTCATGGAGTGAAGTCCTGTCCTCACTCGTAGGAGATTAGACTCCATTTTTATAGCAACTATGTACGAGCGAAACTCTTCAAATTTAAGTTGCCCATACATGACAAATAACCATGTTGTAATTAGGCTTAAAAATATATCTGGATGGCAGATTTCTTGTTGCTTTCACTATCTCGCTCTGCTCTATGAATTCGCTTCGCAACCGAATCATTTGCAAGGAGACACCGTTCAAGTCACTGTAACAGACATGTCGTATGCTCTACAAAAATCTTCAGCTCCAGATTGTGTGATACACTACGGTTTCCGTTCGCGTTAGTATTATCTGTCGTTGGTTCCCAGTGCGGGATCTTCGTTTCTGTACCTCCTATTTTGCGCCGACTTGTTCGGGCACCGGAAAAGAATGTTTCGCAGATTATTTTACTCACCAATATATGAGCCAACTACAGGTGTAGGTGCTCGCTTAAACACTGAGCAGGAAATCATATTTGAACCCCAGTTACCAAATTTATGGACTTAAAATTTGACCGTTGGTATCGTTTAGTGCGTGTGAATAATTCACAGTTTTCGACGAACAACCATTCAGAAATTGTTCAAATGTTATGCTGCAGACAGCCACGTTAAATCACTGTAGGTAACACTGCCCTCACAAATGCATTAACCTCATGCACCAAAGGGGTGTGTCTGTTATCAGGATAGTGTAGATCCTTGTGGGAAGGAAGATGAAACCCTTTCTTCCCTTCTTGCTAATCTGTTCCTGATGGTACAAAGTTCTATTGGAAGTTTAGTCAACAGAGCCCAAAGCCCCTTTATCCAGCCCAAAAGCTCTGAAACTATTGTGGCCTTGCAGGACAACTTGTCAAGCTGAAGCTTCAAAGCGCGGTTTAATATACTTGAAGTTAATTTAAATGCTGTCCAACTTAAGCCGAGATTCGTAACAGATGTCAGTCGCCAACAACCTACAGTAAACATATTCTGGATGGACCAGCTCCAATAGTTTCTGCATGCATAGAAAGTCCTCAGTTTGTTCTCCTCTGAAAATTTTGGACAATATTTCTACCTAAACAGTGTTAATATACTTTAACCATTTTGCACCCCAAAAGCTACAGGCTTTCTTTAGCTGCTGCAAACAAGATAACTACTGAAATCTGGCATCGAGTGTCTTCTTGTTGCACATGTAAGTTCCGTGCTGTTCTCCGGCTTACATAAGGTGCGGGTTTTCTTTCACAGCAGCTCTGAATAAAAAACAAATATCACGGGGTGTCAACAAAGAGACCTGAATTAGTTCACCATGGAAAAATTTTAACTGAATGTTATGCAGAGCCCACTTAAAGGTCGTAGTGATTCACTGGATGTATGAAACGCGTGAGCAGGCATGCCCAGGCTATGCCTGCAGTGAAGTCGTACGTAAACTTGCACGATTGCTCCAGAGCTTTGCGTCAGTTATGAAAAAGCTGTCTTCGTCAATCAATACCTTAAAGGTTCCCCAGTTATTAGCTTGGATGCTTCTAATTCCTTAACCGGTCAGAGTTGATTGAACTTTTCATGAGACCAGTGTTAGTGTCTCTGTAGACCAAATCATGTCCAAAAGATTCACCATATTTCTGGCTCACGGTTTATGAATAAATGAAACAAATCTGCTGTACAAACACTAGAAAATCGGAAAAAATTGCATCACAACTGTTTGCCGTGATGAATATTTTTAAATAACCAGTGATTTTCTTCAAAGAACATTATCGAAACCTCATAAGGCCCTGTTACATTGAACTAAACAGTCAGATGTGTAGGTACAAAGCTCTTATTTCTTTTGTTGTGACCAAAATTAACTTTGACATGCAAACAGGATGTGAGAACGACGTTAAAATGTTGAATTATTTGGGCACCATGCATCTTCCTAGTGTGTCACCTTTATAAAATTATTCTTTATTTATACTTCGAATGAAACAAACTACAACAGTTATATAACTACAATACTGAAAAATGAGTTTATAACAAGGAAATATTCCACACTTATAGAAGAGCTTTCTTGACGCTGACTTCGGCTTGAACTTTCTATTTCATATCCATTGCGCTGGAATTTCAGCCACGCTGTAGCCAAAACGATGTGCCTCAGTCATGAAGACTAAACAACATAAGCAACAGTCGTGTAGCATAAACTGAGCTTTGAGATTTCAACTGCCTTTCGGATTTATTTGAGAGGAACAACTTACGTGTGGAGTCCACTGCAGATTGCGTGTTAGTAAACACGTAGTGTACACGCTGAAGCTAAACCAGAACGGTTAACGTAACTCGCAGCTACAACTTTGGTTAAATTAACTCAGTTACATCCGTGTTGACTTCACAATGGGTAAACGTACGGGGGAACAGTTGTAATAGTGGGCATATCTATTGTTCACTGTGAATTAACGTTCAACGATAAGTTCAGTTTCTAGTTAGAGTTGCTACCAGAGATGATTGAACAAAATCACGAGTCATAAAAATTGTAATACAAACCGAAAAGATTAGAAACAAGACCAGTGGCCCACTACTTACAACCTTATGTCTGCTACGGCTCTCTAGTACTGCCCTGCCTTAGACACTTCGCAGAAAACGTACTGGTTAGTAAACAAAACGTAAAATCAAAAGAACGCAAAGTTGAAGCAATGACCGCACTGTTCGAGGTTTGGGCATCACCCAACATTGTGAGGAAATCTTCACTTTGTGTTGACTGACTGGGCTAAGACAACAGCAGCCCACTGGTAGTCGATTCAAAAAGATATCCAGTTCAGTAGTGACTGCTTCTGTCTAGCTTACGATGAAGTGACCACCCATGATCCACATGTGAAATGTGGTGCTAACTGTTGGCTGCTATATTACATGTCAAAGTCTTAGTTGACTACGCTTACAGTCTCAGGTTGGTGACTGGTCTTACATAATTGCAGTATAGATTATTAGACGTAGGCTTAGGATTAATTCAAAGTGAAATGGTAAAGAAACCTGTTGATAAGTTTAAAAGTGACCAAATTTTAAAGTAAGTAATGAACTTAGGTATTCACCTCCTCGCCTGTGGGTTGCACGAATGTCGAACCTACACATCACTACAATCTATGAGATGCACTGTCACACTGTAAGGTTGAACACATATAGCCTTCACTATACTAGCCTTACAGTCATGAATTTTATTATGTCTTCTAGCTCGTTCATAATACTTTTCAATAAGCAAGTAATCGATTCACTATTAATTCAGTTAAACACTTCAGCTGATATTACAATGATGTGATAAATTGTCTTGCAGTTCAGTTCCACCTCATTAAAGCACTCATCCGCCTATTAAAGTGTGTCCAAGTCCAAAAGATTCCAGGTAAAATCCGTAAGAACCTTTGGAATTTGCTCACTTTAATGCGCGCCACATACTGTGTTGTTATGTATCGACATATAACTCTTAATAAGAACACTGAATGTTGTGGGAGTTTTTCGATGATGAGGAGTAAAAGTCTACTGCTGTCGGTGTAATGTGGTCAGATATTCGAAATACATTGGTGTTTCTTCCTAATTCCATACCATAGGCGCATGTCTCAAACCACGAGACCCCGAGTGGACTTGTGGCAAAAGCAGAATGCTAACCACCAACAGCAGTTGAAATCTGATAGGTTAAGTTAATGAACAATTAATACTTAGTAGTTGGGAATTTTTCGGGGTTAACTTGAACACCACTTATAGTTGCTTCTCAATTCCGCGCTTAGATGAACTTTTCGGCCGTCCTAATCAGAAGGAAAGAACTAGGTTTAAGTTCAATTCAATTTAATGTTGGTTTTTAACCTATATTTTTGTAACGCTGGAGAGTGCGTAAAGTTTGAATTAATTAAGTGATCACAAATCAGCGATCTAAAAAATGTTGTACAGGTTTGATGAAGACGGGGATTTTGACGTGACTTAGAATTCCTCATTGTGGAGTTATCGGCTGGAGTTACCAGTCAGCAGATGCGTTTCTGTGATCGAAAAACAGGTAAACCGTTCAGTACCCACGAAGAGGTAAAGTAAATCGGTCATCCAGAATGTGAGATTAGTGGTGCAGTGGTCCACAGGGGTGCCAGGTGAAACGGTGGCTGGAGATCCAATTGCTGTTGTTGCAAATAATAGGCGTAATCCATGGGTCTTAGCTAGAGTAAGTATTTATTTTAGCAGATATTTTTCAAATGAGCCTGGTGTAATTTCTGTTAGTGCAAAAGCCATCGTGACCTATGAAGTATGTTCAGTTTCAACTGACCAACTTCTCAACTACTAGTGGGCAGAACCGCTACTTGATAATTTTGCCACGTTCGTTTAGAGGAACATTTGTTTCACTTTTAAAAACAGAGTTGTATACTTTATTTGGGTTGAGAACCCCGAATCTTTTGAAGAACTGGCATTAAACAACGATGATTTGGCGATTCCTGTTTGACACCGTGCACAAAATGCTCAGTTATCGTCATCAGAATTGCAAATCAACTCACGTGGAAAATTTTCAGTGGTTATCCGAATGACTACAAAGTTGAAACAAAAACCAACTAAACTTCTTTTACCCCTCACTTTGTCTGATCCATTTAAATTAATAATGAATTGTGGCATTTGTGTAACAAAAAAAATCAAAATTAAGAAACATTTCCATTCCAAACCCATCATCTTCAGGCCTTAGTTTGCACCTGACGTAAATATATGGATACAAACTAAGCGAATATCTTCCCTCAATTAACTCTGGAAGCAGCTGATTTCAAGCTGTAAGGTTTCCGTAAGGAAAGTAACATCCAACCAACCAAATTACTTTGCATTTAGGCGGATTGCCCAAACTAATTGTACGCAATCTCCTCGGAAAGAATAGGCCGGGATTATGCCAGAAGCTGAAAAACTGATTGTTACATCATGCAACAAGAACATATCGGGGAAGAATTCAGGACTTCTGAGACTGCATGGTGCCACTGTGGCATACATCTCCATCGCTAACACAAAAACAATGTTAACAGCTGTAAAATGACGAGGCGTGATTCGCAGAATGAAAATCGAAATACTACCATACATTGATCCAGCTAAAGCGGAAGATATTTATCCACGCGACTGCAAAGTTAACGAGATATTACTTAATTAGCACGACTTTTTCATGCTAGATCCGCATAAATCTTTCTCGTCAAGGACAAAGTTAGTGCTTGAATATCCGCATTCAACAAGCCTGATGGGAAAATATGCGGAAATAGAAATGTTGACGAGACATGGCAAAGAAATCAACTGGGTGTAGTTAGGCGTTGTTTTATCTATACTTCTCCATGTGGCTAAAGCGACTAACACGGACAGCCCAGAGGAGTGGTGAAATATGTGAAATTAGTAACTATTCACAGCAATAGCCAAAGGTAAGGTCAACATACTCAATCACATTTTGAACAGAAATGTCTTACTGCTCTAAGATATCAGCACAGGTGTTAAACTATCTTTATTCTCGTTTATTCTGGAAGCAATATGCACAACTTGTGACCTGTGGATAATGGCTCCGTGCCGGTTATTGATACGAGTGCGTGCCATGCAGAACAAACGACCATTGAAAGTTGATATCAAAATTACAAGGTGCCTTCACAACCATTCTATATGTGCTAGTATATTGTAAAATGTCCCAATCTAACCATCGGTTCCGTGGTTCGGGTTTTGTGTAGAAGAGATCAACTTTGACCATATAACACGCGACTTGGCATTTTAGTAGGCTCCGCGTTATATAAGAGAACTGGACATGAAGACAAACAAATCTACACGAGCAGACTTCGATTTAGTAAAAATGGCCAACCCATTCAGCGAAGAAGGGTTTCAAAATGGAAAGCCGTTAAGCAGTAAGGCAAACTAATGCATGAGGTTTTGTTGAAGTAGGAAGTAGATTTGCCACTGCTCCCCCGTCTCACTACGGATATTTTTGATTATTTCAAATACTCACATTTTCTACGAGAAGCTTGACTGGGTTAATCTGTAAATTGACAAAAATATCCACATCATTTTAATATGTAGCTTAGTCTCCATCAAATTGTTTGTGCTTTCGTAACCTTCCGCGCACTCAAAAAAGTTTCCCGTTTACCTGTAAACCACTTCGATCAGTAGAAGGTTATATAAGAATGAGCGGTTAAGTTTACACGGGAAAGAAGTGGAGTGTCCACTTCCTACAAGCTTATATTGAACTGTACCGTTATTCCCTCCCAGTGCCTACAAATTTTCAGATCACTTAGGAAATTCGTTTAAAACATCCTTTCTGGTACTGCGCTCGTCCACTCGTTTGACAAAAGATATCTGACGACTGTTCAAACTTTAATGTTGTTTTTAAGCTACTGAATTAGGACAGTAGTTGAAACGAACTTTTTAACAAAAGGTTTGCCTGGTATGCGACACTACATAGCTGATGTATTTGTACGCTTACTTTCAAACCAGTGCGCCGCGAGTTGTTTGGATAACGATTTAAGTGATCAGGAGAAGGGCTGTAGAAGAGAACTGAAATCGAAAGCTTCCGTGCTGCGGTTTGAACTGTACACAACTGGCTTGTGCTACCGTTTCATCCGTGACCAATTAATGTTAGTGGCACGGATGAGATTTCGCGGCATGTTTCCTGTTTAGAAGTGCAACCTTACGTAAATTATTACCTGGTGTATTCATGCAACGTCTACATTGGATGACAAAGTCATAATTTCTTGGGACATCTAACAGTTCATTCAGCTGTTTTTCTTGGTGACCAGTATCTCATCATAACCTGAAAAAATGAGTGGCGCTCTCTCTAAATCAACTTTCTGTAACATATGGTACAAGGACGAAAAATATTAGGAGCAAAAGCTCAATATTTTATTTGCTCATTAATACTAGCATCCTGTAGAATTGCAAACTTCACCACACATTGAAAAGTGCACGTAATCCAAGTCAGGCTTCTGGCAACTGCATTCATATAACTGAATCTTTCAAGGTTTACTTCATATGAATCCTACTGGCAGGGCCCAAATCCATCGTCGTGTGTACTGATCAGGGGAGACCTACGGGTTGGTTGCAAACAAAGGTTTCAGGAGCTATCCAGTTCACAAATATGCCCAAGTCTGCTATGATCACCACTCTGTGTTCACAGTGAATGTAGTAATAACGATTGTGAGCAACCACCTCACTTGTTTGTCCCTTTCCTTAGTGTCCATCAGTGTTTTCAAGCTTAATCCTTTTTGTTCAGCGTTATCATTAAACTCTCAGAAATTCCAGCGCCACTTCAAACATTGAGATGTTTCTCATCGAGTAGCCTATGCTAACTAAGCTGAACGCTAAGGCCGGTTTATGTGCAGTATGCTATTTTCTCCCAAATTCAAGAAGAGAGAGGACTGTTCTGTCAGACCCACTTAAAAGCGGAGGGTTCGAGTGAAACTGTGAACAGCCTGAACCAGTTTAGTGCCATAGTCTCAGTTGTTGTGGGCAGAACAGTGACAATAGTATGGGTGTGTTTTTGCCGCAAAAATTTGTTCTGTGTACAGTCAAGAATTTCGCAATGATCGCTAAATAAAAGAAAGTAGGATACAAATATGCGCTCCAACTGTACTCACTTGTTGTACTCAGTTGCTGCCTGCTCACAGGTAAATAATGAAACACCATGAAGCGTTTGACAATCTTTGGTTTCACTAGTAAGCTCACTACAAGCAGACTAAACCAGTGAGTGACACCTTCTTTCTCCAACTCATGTGTTCAAACAGTTTGCTTCGACTTTTCAGGTGCACCGTAAGTAAGCCATGGATTACCGATATCGAGCATTATGCCCTTAAATTCTTGAAGGTTGAATAAGACGCATGAGGTGGTCAAGCAACAGTGCCCTCAGTATGTACAAAGACAAACTTCTCTAGAAGAATCGGTAGCAATCGCCGGTATGACTGCAATCTTCAGTGCTACTCAAAACGCTGGCTAGAAAAGCAACCTGAAGTGAAAAAACCATGTCCACTGGCGCGTCCGTTTTTATAACCTAACTAGCTCTCCGTGAATTTTTTTTTAAAAGTTTTGTTTCTTTTGGACTGAGAAGAGGCTTCATTCCAAAATAGTTCCTGTCTCCGTCACGTTGCACAACGAATGTATCCATAAAACCACATTTACAGACCGATGACCAGTAACAATAAAATAAGCTTATACAGAATGATTTGGATAGTCATAAGGTGAGGTCAGTCAGTGTGTAGGCAATTCATCTTTGCCGTACGATTGGAGCGAAATTTTGGGCGAACATAGTGGTGTTTTATGTGGATGAGACGTTGGAAGTTTCATTTGTTGGCATCCTCGAACATCTTGCCGACCAATAATTACAGCTTTACAGATTACGTAAGAGTGTGCGTGCTTGTGCTAATTGGACTTTAACATATCTGGGTAATTTTGGGATTTTGATAACCTCAAACTAAACACCGCCCACAGCATTTCACATTCATATATGTTCTTCGGCTTGTTCACCTTAAAAGGAAGCACCAAACTAGAGTTTCCTCGTTATTAGAGTTCACTGGTAGTGCACTTCCTTGTTTAAACCAGAATGTGCACTCTAGCCCTCGTGTTTATGAGTAGCGTGTTAACAGCGACGTCAGTAACTTCACGATAGTCGTTACTGAAAGATCGTTTTCAAACGCTCAAACAAAATCTTGTGTTAGTGTCAGACTTATCCGATCAGTACGAATCGAGAATAAATGTAATTACTCTGTTCAATCCAGTCAATAGCCCTGTGTTTAAGATTCATCAATTGGGTTGAGATTACTAACTTTACACATCCAGTTGAACATGAATCACTTCATTAATGGAGGGTGCAGGTTTCTGGTTATTCCGTGTTAAACATTAAAAAAATTGATTGCAGCCACCGCGTGCAGACAGTCGTTTCAACTAGCCTACACAGAAGGGAAGCATTAAACTCGTGTTCTAACTCTACTGGTCATTGGGGAATATTCTCATCCGGACAAAAGTTGTACTCCATCCCTCAGGCTTGCGAGACTGGCGTGTTACCTTTAACGCCGGTGACCTCACAATAGGCTGCTCAGTTTGTAACTGCACTTTCCCAAATTTTGGGTGAACTTCTCTCGTCCGTTTGGTTGAATTAGTTCGTTTTATTAGTGTTTTTGAAAAATATCGACATATGTTCTCCTATCTGAAATGATTTTTATCGCGCTATGTAATCAGATACTAATCGTCGTTTAAGTAGACGCTAGATGTAATAAATTGCTTGCTTTGAGGCAATCACATCTGTCAAATTTAGGCTTGCGATTGAGTACCAAACTTCACTATCATTTCCATAAGACCCTTTGGCTTGTGAAGGAAACAAAAAGCGTAACATACGCTGTCTGGTCACTCTGTGGTAAGGTCAATGTCAAGTACTAACAAACCTTATACTTAAAGACTGGTTGAAGAAGTTCGTGGAAATAAAGAACGTGGTTTAGGATAGAGTATTGCTTTTCAGTGTTTTATTCCTGGCGGTTTATTCACTGCCAGATGGATATCGGCTTGCAGGCGTTTTCTGTACTACCAACGTCAGCGACTGACGTTGCGCAACTGGTGCAAAACAATTAACCATAATATTTGGTTCCATTTAATCTGTCCAACTCTGGATATAAGGTCATCAAGATTAATGCCTCTAAAGTCATTTGAATATCTGACACATGAAGACCACCTTAGTCTGTCGAGTCTTTGCATATTTCCAGATGATAACCAATCCTATGCCAACAGAAAGACATGGTCGCCTGAAACTGCCGTAGAAAATGAACAGTTAAGCTGCTCGTGTGCCTGTTTGGGTATAGGTGGATTTGGGAGCTAGTATGTCATTTCAGTAACCGTGTTTGAATCAGGCGCATGAATGCAGACCATGTTGTATGTGCCTGATTGGATACATCGAAATTCGACAGTTTGTTATTTGTTTCGTCATTTTCCAGTCGCTAGCTTAACTTCGGTTATCGAGACTATAAAGCTGGTCATCACCCCTAGTGTTTCCTTTTTCTGGTGGTTGAAAATGTTCCAGGTGCTAAGTATTGGATTCCAATCACACCTTTTAACGCGAACTCGCTAGTTTACACTTCTTATTTCCACTTCATATATGATTTATTATCCTTGAATTGTTTGGTGTATATGCTTAGTTGATATGGACTGTTACGAAGGCCTAGTGACATGTCCCGCTTTCAATTACGATTGCATGTCCATCCATCTATACTTTCCAAGTATATTCTGAGTACTCGCGCTCCTTTACTCTTGCTTTTACCGTGTCGCTTTAAATGTTGTTTGCTTAGGTGAGAATTATCTCTCATATTGTCAGTATGTTAGTGCTTCCGCTGGAGCCTGTACTATCAACTGTTGTCTACGTTTCAAGGTAACCGTTCTAAATGAAAACCGTGTTAGGGTAGGAACATACGCCGGATTATTGTGCGAAATATCCTAACAACCTATATTCCCCAAGTTGTGTATATCACCTGGAAATGTGACACATTGTTGCAGTTTTGACTTGGTTAACAAATACAGATTCATCCAAAGCTTGTGGGTTAAGTGCTACACCAAACCTCATTTCTGTTCATTGCTCTAATAAAAATTTTGATTTTTTTTTGTGTTTCTCATTATCCAGTTAGATATAGTGTCTAGGATTGATGAAGTGGTCCAATGTTGCCACATCTGAGACACTCAAGATATTCTCGGGATATATGCCAACTGAAGGGTGATTAGGTTAGAAACAATGTGTAACTCTTTAGTTCTAATCAAAATACGATAGAACCGAGGTTCCTATACAATCATTTGATTACTGTGAAATTTACATGTTTACGAATGATATAACATATATGAAAGTGTGTGTTTTGAGAACGCATTCCCGTATATAAACTTCGTTGTTATTATTGATCAAACAGCGATGATTGCTCTCTTCAAACACTGAAATAAAAAACTTCAAAAAAAGACAAGTAGGAAAATTGCGTTCCTATTTTTATTCACTACAAGTATTTAACATGTTGTTGTTTCAAAAAGGTTTTGTGCAACGAGATTTTGTATGGCAACATCGTTAGTGTGTTTATGACCAAATCAGCGGCAGAGTGGAATGCACGTCTACAGCTATTAGTTATCGTTGTTTGCCGCCGTAGGTTTGTTTGTAACCCACCACCTCACTCCGCGCTTCCAACAACGAGTGCTTAGGTGAAAGATGCTGGAAGTTGAACAGGATCACCTCTAGTTGGAGATCAGCCATTCGTGCCTTTACGAATTTTATCAACAAATGTGACACTGGCAGTCGGCAGATGTTCGGCTCACAGCGCACATTAGTTTGTCCTGCTCTTCGAATATGAACAGGTGAATAACCAAACCATTGGAAGAAGGAAAGCTGGAAGTTGGGAGAGAAAACTTTGGGAGGTGATTGAAATCCATGAAACAGTCGATGACCATTTACACTGTTATTTAGTCAGTCGTTTAAGAAGGGGGTCTTCAGGGGATTACAGACGGTTATAAAGAATGAAATACCAAGCAGCCATATGTGTATGTCTGCTCAGTGCGGATGACGCATCTCAAACTTAGGATGAATGAGTGTAGTTAGTGTAAAGTACGGAAGACAGCGGAACATCACATTAACAGAAAACGACCGATGTTTAAATGAGAAAAGCTTAACTGTGAACCCCTGTTTGCCTGACTGGCTCACGAAGTCTGTAACCCAGCGACACGGTTAGGCAAAATAGAGATTCTCTAAAATAAAGACGTTGAGCAGGAGCATAGTACGTTATTTTGGTGAGGCGATAAAAGGTAAACAGCCAGGTCAGTATAATGTGTAAAGTGTTTAAATAAACATTAGTTGCTTACGCATTTTCCAGTTTAAAACAGGAAACCGTTAGAAAACCTAACCCGAGAAGATTTAAGTGTAACTTAAAGCATAAGCTCAGTGTTATCCCATTGTTGCCTGTGGGAATGTTTTCCTGATTTAACCATAATTTAGGAGACCTGAATACAATTGATTCCAACGGAATCTCGATAAACATTCGGATAAATTTGTGAATAAAAATTTCAATCATCCCGAAAGCGTCAGTTTATAAATAACAAATTATAGGTAATTGACCTTATTTCGTCCACAGTCAGCTCTATCCATTGAAAAATCACTTTTGTAAAACTTTACGGTATTTGCCGAATGTGTGGTATTTCCGTGCGCACTTAGTGGAAAATTTGCTTGATTTGTCTACCATTCGACCACAACTAAGCTCTTTTCAATCTGCCGCTATGCAAAACAGCAGTGCTTTACTATAAACCCGCCAGTTCAACACTGACTGTCAGCGCATTTTAACACTGTGACAGCCACAGAAAGAAGCATGATACACCAGAGAGATGAGCTTGCGTGCAATGCTAAAATCAGTATAAACAACCAACATTCGAATAAGTAAACACTTCAGAACAAAACTGGTTACTGTTAGCAAAACAACCGTTAAAATTTAGGTGATCGTTATTACAACTGCTCAAAATCGTTTTGTGTGCTACTCCAGGAGAGCACCCTAAAAACCGTGGGGTGAATTATTTCCAACCGGCAACCAACGAACAATGCCGAATAAATAAAACCATTTAGTCGGTACATTGGCTCATTATATAATGTACTAGAAATTATTTTCCAGCTTTTATTGCACATCTTTCTATGTGAATTCTTTTGCCTACATCATGAACAACCCAGTAGCGCTACTGGGCAGCATAGAACAAAATTACGAAGACTGACACAGATGCTGTGATTCATGGCAATGTTTGGCACCTGCGAGACTGAGAGTTGACAGCGGTGTACACGCTTTGCGCAAACCATTCTGAAGAAAGAAGTTAGCTGTGAAAACATGCACGGTTGTCAGAGTCACGGCCGACTGCGAAAAGCCAGTTGTCCCAAAGGTGTTGATTAATGGCTAGGTGGAAGTAGTATTGGGAGCAACACTTAAGCAATTCCTTGTGCTTAGTGATGAGTAGTCAGAAAGTTGACTAATTTCAGGTTGGACATCATTCTCACTTGCTCGCAGCCTTCTCATTGGGATACACGCTCCGGCCGATTTCTTTTGAAAGGAAGCATCACAGTCACAGTACTCTTTTGCTTGAGCTCTTCACTGTCTACAAATTTTTGTCGCATCCAGGCTTTTATCGGACAAACTTGATAACCATTGCGCCATGAGTCTCACATTAGGCACGACCAAAGTATATCTAAAAGCACAATTGTGTCCCAGCCGTTGCAATAAAATGCACTACTAACCAACCCTAGTAAGTTTCAACCTGACGTCTTGTGCTTCTTTTCTAATCAGGTTGGTTGGAAATCCCATTTGATTATGAAGGCGGCTGTCAAGTATAAGTGATGTTTAACTTAACCTTAGGTGGGACCCTGACTACTCATTTGTGAAATGGTTTAACGAACGTAGTGAGATTTCGTCATGTCCCCGGAGTAGTCACAGTTTTATCAAGTAACGGTAAAATGACAGCCACTCTCTCCTGTGAAGGCAATCGAGCGACGTGATCACTACTCCTTTCTTAAGGACCAAGCAACATAGAACAGTCTACATCATCACTGTTTTGTTTTCATTTCTGGTGTGCTTCATCATCAATAACCGGTAGTTCCGTCCATGCCAAACTGCTATTTTCAGGTGCTGAAATTCTACAGCACACTGTCAGTAACTCTCTGTAGATTACAACTTACTTTATGTTTGTCTGTTCGACTAACAAGCTGCCAAAGGTTTATTGGAAAAAACACCGCCTCCCTCATGATAGCAGGCGAATTTAACAAGTGGTTGGTGTAAAGACGCGATGTAACTCAAGGGATGCAGTTTTTTTAGAAAGCTTCACTCTCTTTGCTGGTGTTTCACCATCTTTGCTTATGATTTTGCAAGTATGTCAGACCACTACTAGAATAAACTGATTCATTTCATAAACACATGGTTCTGGCAGTATTTGCAACGTGAAGGATTTTTTAATGATTTATCGATTTTATTGCTCACTGGTATTTCAAATACGTGAAGCGCAGAGTCAACATCACCGTTCAAAATTCTACCTCACGAGTCCAAACAAAACTGCTTTTGCAGAAGATAAAAACCGTGGGCAGCTGAAATTGACGAGGTCCACGAGAATCAATAATATGAATTCAGAAGTAACTATGTGAAGAACAATTGTTTCCGATAATTGTTTCTCAAGTCAATACAATTACAGGTTTTCATCAAGGCGTCATAAGACAAACCGCATAAACAGAGGCTGACTGTTAACAAATGACACTGACTAATACTAAACTTCACACGATAATTGGTTCGGCCCAGATCGGACGTTGACTGGTGTTGTGTCACACGGTCAAGGTCAAATGTTTGTGTGTGGTTAGACTGGGTGTGATTGATCCGTGGCCACGGAAGTTGCCGGGACTGAACAAACTTCTTTTGAGAGCACAGATTAGGTTTGCGTAATCTGATTGCAATCGATTCGACAGTCGCCAGAATACGCTGACAGACTGTTTTTGGTTGAGCGTTGGCCACTCTGTAGATAACCCGGAATGCTTTGTTAACGTCTATGCGGTGGTTGGTGTCAACTAGATGCGCAACAATGGCGCTGGTAATTGATTTACGGTCACCGGTTTCGATCCAAGCTGGATGATGTTCTTTGATCCTTTTTGACAAGCGCCTAGTCGTACGACCAACATATTCTGCAGTACAACAGCAGCATGAAAATGAATACACGAGCATCGATTGATCGTGGACTGATAGCTTGTCTTTCAGGCTCAATCTTAACATCGACATTGTTGTGAACCAACTTCTCAAGGTTGCCGCTGGGAAGGTGCGTCTAAGTGACCGGTACATGCACCGGTTGAACCTATCTGCTACAGCATCCCCTTTAAACAGGAGTTTTATAAACATGGCCTTCTTTTCAGCTGTGGGCATTACCTCATACGCAATTTTGGTCTTCGTACTTGAATTCATGAACGAGACTGTATGTTATGCAACAAGAGTGAATGCGCAATCAAAGGTGATGTCTTTCCTACTTACAATATTGGCCATACAGCCCTATAAAAACTTCCATGAAATTGCCATTTTTGCGTATGAATATCTGGGGCGATTTTTTGCTATCCGATCAGTGGATTAACGTCAATTTACAGAACTATCAGTTATTCGTGCATTTGTTATCAATATTGTATTCTATTTAGAAATAACAGTATACAGCATCATTTATATTTGTTTGACTTTTTGTGTGGAACGGTTAGAAAATTTCGTACCTGGACGCCGTTTTTGTGTTGGAAAAGTGGTCCAGTAATATATACTTACGTCATTCACTCAAAATGGACAACGCTGAATTGTGAGCCTGACGAGTGACCTGAGTTCTGTTTCGCTGATTTACAATAAGTTACGTCGAGTCTGATAATCACTGCTGTTCGTCATTTCTTTCCAAATTATTCATCAAAGAAATAAATACTATAGTTTTCAGGTGGGTGATGACATATAAGCTCACAGTCAAGCAACATTGAAATAACTTTGAATAGCTCCACTAAATTCTGCAAGTACAAGATTGATTGTGTGAATATGGCGACACTTACACGATCCGATTTTAAGTAATGCCGGTTCTGAACTTAATTGTTTTAGGAGAATATATTCGCCGTGATATCTCATAGTTCACAACATTTTTGCTGAGACAATGAACTGAACTAGTTTAGCGAAAACGAAATCTTTCAAAACCTTTGAGATGAAACGCAATTCACAGCTATCAAAAGTCATTATGACTTTGTAAATATGATTAACCAAAAAGAATTCCTGAGACGTCATATTTGAGTAGGACGTTGAAAAAACCTATTGTGTTGGTTGTGCAAATGTGAATGATATTTATAACTGTGAAAAGAGCGAAATTAAGCCATTTGTAAATGGAAAACAACACACAGCTACTGTCCGGAAGAAACTCGAAGAACCTTGCTTCATCCACCGTAAAACTCATGTTGTCAACCATTCAACTAGTTGTTCTGATTAAATTGCTCGAAATATTTTTATGTAATCATAACTCAGAACTATTGTTATAGTCGACTAGATTTATACGCACCGAACAGGTTGACACAATCAGTGCTACTGGTGTGTTACTGCTAGCCTGTGTAGTGCTGAGATATTTGAAATTATTTCATCGATCCATTTGACTTATGGTAGTTTGTTTTGTTTGTGTAGAATAATCTGGCTTCACATTTGTGACAGACCAGAATAAACGGGAAGGTCAACATCTCTTGGTGTAAAACTTCTTACTGTTAGGGGAAAACGGGTAAAGATAACTTACCATTTCGCATAACTTTGTGACAGAAATCGAAATGAAATGGCGTGGTACGTACATGCAACTTAACGATAATATTTCATGTGATTTCCATTGCTCAATTGATGAAAATTATGTAGCCTTCTTGAAAATTCCGTGTTTCAAGGCTTTCAGAAATATCAGAAGCTTCAAAATTTTTGTAGTGTGTAGCTCACTGATACAAGCTCACCACCTTAAATGCTGTCCAATTACTTTCGCCACGATTTGTTAGGTGACAGAGAAAACCTTACAATGAGTGGCTTCTTAAAAGTGTATGAAAGAAGAATGGTGCCATGTGAAAAAAAAGTTTCGCTGAGGAATTTCTGTGAGGTCTAACTAATATTTCACCTTCAACCCAAGAATTAAACTAGCAGTTCAAAACAATGAGTTCTGCAAACGGGACTAAACAACTTTGTGAAATATAATAATATATGGATTTTGTGGTTAAAATATGCTTTTGTGTTAAGGTTTCGGTATATATTATACGGTTAAGAGTGTTCACAACAGAACATTTAATCCTATATACACCGTTCTTTTTAATCATTTGTATGTCAGGCTTGATTTATAGAACTGTGTGGAAACCTTCACGTTCTCAGAATAACCCGTTTATTGTAGTCCAGAGATTAATACGGTCAAACTTTTTGATGAATTGTTGAGAAGCAAACTAATTGGGCTATTCCTTCGCTGTAAGTTAACATAGCACTTTTATGCTATCCTGGTGAACGTAAAGAAAGCTTAGGCCGAGTACACAACTTGCTCGCCTCATTTTGATATGAACATGTACGCTGGTTTGCATTGACTACGTTCACACGGGTACGGAATGGTGTTTACAGTAGCCTGTGATTCTCACCTTAAGTGAAATATCCACTACACATTCAGGCCTAGTTTGATTATGTCGAGTAGAGATTATCCCAACAAGATTGTAAGTGATAACGATTTGCGTTGGGAAATGCAACTCAAATATTTTAAACCGTCATTTCTAGGAGCGTAGATTTTGAATGAAAACTACCGTCATAATCACTCTTTCGCCAAAAAATTGGCACGAAAAGGGCTAGTACTATAATAGATAACAATGTTGCCTACTGATTGCGGAGGATACCGAGTTAACTGACGTTCAGCTAATCTGTACTTGAAGATAAAAAGGAGCAGCTCTGTCAGTAAAGGTTTGCTTGGAACTAAACGTCGCAGAATGTTAGAACCGGAACATTCCACATCAGAAGGAAATACTTTCGTGGTCGTTAGTTTGGTAACATCAAAATCTTTTACGCTGTCAATTTTTGGTGACATTTTTGGGTTTGTTTCTAACCCAGCTTTCTGTTCACATGTGAATTGAAACTTGCCAATATAGACGGCTGCTCAATGTTTAACATATACTGACACTGCCGGCAAACAGATTATAAAACGCAATTCAAACCAAAGGAACATGTTTGCATAACTACAGAATTTGTAATCACCAGAAGTTAGCATTGGGACATGATAACTGCAACGCCCATGTTCATGCCGGCCACGCGGACTTTCTTCCATACACACAAAATCTGCTGTAAACATTGATTTGTTAGTAAAGTTTATCTGAAAATTGTTACTTTCAGATCAGTCAATGTTCATCTTATTTGAGTATGAATTTGTTAACTTAACAAAATCGTTATGTGGGATAGCACATCACATATAGTACTTTGGTACTAAGATTGATCAGAAAACCCTTATGTCTACAGGCTCCGTAAACATGAACTATTGGGTAAGGTATGAAAGTGAACGGTAGTCATTCTCAAAGATTTTGATTACTGAATGGAATTGAGCATCACTGACCGACTCCTCGGCTGACACATATTACTCACGAATAGTGAGCAGTAGTTTTCAAAACGTCTTCGGATTCGGAAATATGGAGGTGAGTTGCTAATAAGTCGAGATGACAAGCAGTTTGAAGAAAACAAATTTTAGTGTGATAAATGGATTAAAGGCAGAAGTTTAGGCTTAGACAAATAATTATATATTACTATTTGCCGATTCACAAAACATATCACAGTACATTTGTTAAAAGTAAGCATACAGCAGACGTTTCTATGTATGGATTATAGGTTGGTCACGAGAACACAAGAGAAAGAGTAAGGGGGTGCGCTCGCTTGATTTAGTATCACCGATGATAATAATAATATAACAATAATCTTGTATTTGATTAATTAGTTGATTCAGGGGACGCAGACGGACGTAGCAATTTATACTCGTTCGTTTGATCCATTGGATAAAAGGTGACAAGATCACACGAATACTTTGTTAACCAATTACGTTATCTTTTTCCTAGGCTATCAGTTAAATTATGCTTCATGTTCCGCTTGGAATGCAGATTAGTTTTATGTAATTCTCCGTTCACTTTCCACAGTTAGTTCAAAGACGTGAAGAAAATTTTCATACCCTGACATTCAGCTGCTACAAAGGATTGCTTTGAAATATTATCGTATGGCTGTGTCTAAAATTTTTCTAAGTTCGATGTATCATACCGGCTGCTTGAAAGCCTTCATTAAAACCTGCAGAGTACGCACGAATTACGTCAAAACTGACCCTCTTTTAAAATTGTGCATTTGATTGGAAACGAGCTTACTAGGCTTTATTGAACTTTCCAGAATGTGTGTCAGGGTAGCAATTGTTTGGAAAACTTTCCGTCTTTGAAGTCACGTTAAGCCAAAATACTCTCACAGTCTTCTATGATGGCTTTTGAATTTTTGAAACGTACCTCATATTTCCCATAAATCTATTGCAGTACGTCTTGTGGCAATACACTGAGTAATCCCTCATAACTTCAAATAAAAGTATGTGAAGTTATATAAACTTAATTTTTTTCCAGAAACGTTTCAGAAAGAAAGACAACAATTAAACTTAGTTTATGCTAGGTTCTCGTTTCTAGTATTAACGGCAAACTCGGTAATCTATAGAAAAACATTGCAACCTATAACCAAAGATTACGACAGTAGGTCACTTCTCCTGTACTTGCTATTCTTCACTGTATAATGAAGGACATCGTGGGTCTGAGAAAGGACAGATGTGTCGACGCCTGATCTGCTGTTCACGTGCTAATTTGAATAACGTATTCCAAATAGCTTCTGGCAACCAACATTTTGGTTAAAGGTGATAATGAGGTCAGATTCCTTGATGCTCAATTTTACATCGATGATTCACTTGGACCTCTATGTCACTTTTGTTTGTTAGTGAAATGCCGACTAGCAACCCTGGTGTTATTTGCAAATGCTACCACGCACTCATCTGGTTATACCACTTTTCGTTTGTAGACCTTCTGCAAAAGATCGGCAGTGCACATTCCTTTTTGCTTATGGTCCATAGATTTCTCAGATGCACATGGTTCCATTCATGCCATCTCAAGTTCCGCGAATATTTCAACTTGTTGTAGTAAAGACCTGTTTCAAAATTTCTATCACAACAAGCTTCATTGTATCGCATCAGTTCACCGTTTCAGTTTCTGTTCAACTTGAGTCTCGACGGAAGCTACTGTAATGATATAACGGTCATGACCCAGCGCCTGCATCAACCTGATTTGTTGCAGTTAATCTTTGTTAACAGCTGACCGTCTGGTTCAACAGTAGAGAAGACTCTGCCTCTACGTTATCTAAGTGCAATTAGCCGCAGGTACTTGTAAAATTGTGGAGGTCCGCAGTGGAACAATATGTACCACAAAAGGTTAATGTTCGTACTTCTGAGATTATTCGGCAGATAGTGAAAGCAGATAGTGAAGATGGACCTAATCTGTTCTGTTGCAGGTTCACATGTGTTCTGGTGAACCATACACTCCATATAAACAATTACAAATCTCAAATAAACAAATAGCAAAGTACTTGTTTTTTATTGGTGCATATCGCCTAGCGGTTTCAGGGTACCGAAGGAATAAGGAAAGTTCTTTTCGAAATTTAACTTGGGGCTATGCTTGGTGAA
>QNGE01004007.1:0-50123 GCA_008508345.1 Paragonimus westermani
TTCCACTTTCTGCGACGAAGGATCGCAGGTCTGCGTCCTGCGTTTAAATATCGGAGTAGTGTCCTTAAGCAATGCATTGTACACCTTAAATGAAGATTGCTAACTAGATAATCTTGACTACGGAGAACTGACGCGCACGTTGCCAGCCATAGAGCATAGTTGAGTGAGGGAATGTAGGCAATTGCTTCTTTTGATTTTCGGACAATCTTACTTCGGATACATATGAAAGTGATGTTTCTAAATAATATGTGCTGGTTGAGTGTAGGGGATAGAAGAGTTCATCGATTCCCACTGGGATACTTGTAGAACTCTGTTGTATGAAAAGTCTATTATTCGATTTATCTAGGTGGGATCATGGTGAGTACCAGGAATAGGGTTATGTCGATTGCAATGAGATGTCTTGTTCTACGGTGTTCTTTGTAACTGGTGGTTCACAACTCAAAATTCATCCATGTGAACAAAATGGTGTAGCGAACAAGCTAGTTTTCGGTTATTCATCATCAGGTCAAATACATAAAATTTATATGGAACAGAGTTGTCAGGGTGAAGCGAACAAAACAAATGGCGAGTTCAAGTGAGGTCAGACACGTCATAGGCACACACAGAGACAGTGTTTTATACGGTTGTGTCACCATGATGACGTAACTGGAACCATGGCGTTTTGATCGGTCGTGGTGTGGGTGGTTGGCCATGACAACGGACTTTTATTATTTTCAAAGCTCACAAACCACTCATTTATTTTTCCAACCTCAAGCCCAACCACTATCCTCCGGGGGAAATTCGGCAGTCGGACTACATCTATCAGTTTTTAACAGACAAACAATAAATCACGAGAAATAAAAACATCGTTGTCGATGCCTTATCCAGAGTTAGCTCAAGTGGCATACACGAAACTGACACCGTCAGCTTGAAGGAATCAGCACAAGGACAAGACGGCGATCCGTAGTTGCAGTAATGTCGCACCTCTTCTTCATTCAAACTTCCGGAGTTGGCCCATGCTAACTGCAAAAGCACACTCATATGTGACATCACGACAGTCAGCCCCCGTCCACTTGTGCCAATAAAATCCAGACGCGCTGTTTTTAACAGTTTCCATCGTGTGTCTCATCTCAGCATTCATGTCACAGTCAAGCTGATTTCAGACCGATTTTTATGGCCGAGTATACATAGGGACATGCGAGAATGGGTAAGAACTTGCTTTGATTGTCAACGCAACAAAAGCCACCGGCATACCACCACAGCCCCGGCACATTCACTAACCCCGACGCACGTTCCAGTCATATCCATGTTGACATAATCGGGCTCTTGCTATATTCAAAAGGTCATCGGTATATCTTAACATGTGTTGACCACTTCGCCGGATTGCCAGTGGCAATACCTCTTTCCAAAACAAATACCGATACAGTTGCGCACGCATTCATGGACGGGTGAATTTAAAACTGTGGTGTTTCAACGACTGTAACCACAGATAGAGGCACACAACTTCAGTCAGCGCTGTTCAGAGACTTCAACAGATTACCCAGAGCCAATCACACCAAAACCACTACATATCACATTGTAGTATATGATATGATCGAACGCTTGCAATGTCAGTTGAAGACCGCTTTGAAAGCCCAGATAGATCTCCAGCGTTGGATCATTCAATTAACCATTGTCATGCTGGGAATCTGATCATCTGTTAAAGGAGACGCTGGTTGCACGATGGAAGAATCAGTTTACGGTACGACGGTCTGCCTCCGTGGTGAACTTCTCGGCAGATCTAATGTCGGTCAGCTGATTTTGAAGCTACCACCTTCGTGTAAAAGTTGAAGTCATACGAGAGGAGAAAGTGGCCTCATCCTAGCACGTTAAACACCAAACAGGAACAACAGCACTCCAATCTGAACTTTTATGAGTTTGTTTTCGTTCTTTTCGGTGCCGTTGAGGCTCCTTTCCATGACCATTGTCCCGGACGATTTCTTGTAACTAGACGACTCCTGGAGTTCTTCTGGTCGATCACAATGAATTCCACAACACACTGAGCACTGAGAGAATTAAAGTTGTTCATATCGAGACCCATCTGAACCGTCCCATAGCTCATGATGTCTCGCAACCCACCCAGCCCAAGTATAACGAACAGCCGAAAGTGAAAACCTCAGTTGTGTTTTCTCGCACTCGCTCAAGCCGAACGTGCGGGTTTTCAACAGATTTCGAAGAGTATTGTGCTTAAAATTTCCATATTTCATCGAGCGTTCCCATCCTTCTACCGCTTTAGAGGAAAAGTTTTATGGGGTACTGTACACACTCTCATAATTTGCTTCATTTTTGCATACAGCCTACATCCGTTATCTTTACACAAAATAAACACTAATTGTTTGAACTGACTTGACTTTGCAGTACATTTCTGGTGTGCTCGTTATGCCACCTTGGTAGTACTGCTCACCTTAGGTTGGGGTTGCCTATTGTGAGCTAATCGGTGACTGGATTTTTGAGCTGACTTTTGTATATGTATATTTTTATGGGTTAGTCCCTTACGTGTCCGATCAATCAAGCTGGAAGCTTACGAATTCCTGCGACTGCATTGTCGCGTTGTGACATCTGTTAGTGAACCGACTTGGATAAAAGTCCCTTCATTCTGGTGGCCAATGAACTGTAAGTTCTGTTGGGTCTGAGGATTGGTAAACGTAATGCGATTTGACTCCAATGGAGTAATCATTTTTGAATAAATGCAGAGGTAGGCTGCATGTTTGACTAAGTATGCGCAATCTGGCAATGTGTTTCAGCGCTTACACAATTTGTTGGATTGTCCACATTATTGCACTATCCACTTTGATGTCTGATTCAGTATACGCCAGGTTCTTGGCTACATCCTCATTTTTACATCTTCCGGGTTTGGGCTGGATGTGACGATTAGAAAAACGCTTGGATTACACGTTTCGTCTGGAAAACAGTCAGATATACAAATGCGTTGTGTTATGGTGAGCAATATTTTCATCACCCCCGGTTGAAACTAGCGGAAAGCACGTAGTGATAAGATCTTTTTCGTTTCTCATAAATGCTACTTTGTATAGATCCGTCTTTTTTGTGTGATGAGAATTTCCAGATAGAGTGAGTCATTTATGTTTGTGAGATTCCGGTTGATCACAAGTGTGAACATTATTTTAACCACTCCTGGCTGTCATTTGAACGCTGTGATTAAATACCAATGAACCGGTTTACAGCTGGAAACTGTGCATCAACACTGTGTGATTTAGGTTGCCCTAAAACGCGACCCTACCATTCACACTGGTGTGGAGGATGTTGACAGCGAGAATTGCCGAATAACTTCTAAGGTATCAAGTCATTTATTCGTTACTCCCACAAATGGAAAAGCGGGTAATGTTGACCATATTTTTTCAGTCTTACACCTGCCGACCGCCCATGTCTGTAGCGTTACAGGACAGCAAGTACCCGAGACTGCAACCCAATGCTGAGTTGTACAGCGATGTGAATTATTGGCCTGGTCTTTTAGTTAGTTGCGTTATTACTAGCTGCTTCGGCAAGACTGCCAACAGCACATGTAACCCTTACACCTATTAGTTTCTGGCTTACTCTCGGATAACAACAATTAATTCTGCCCTACCTTATCGGCCAAACTGCACGGGTCTAATTGTCTGCTATTCATCTGGAAATAGATGACTGTCAACCATGTCAGGCGCGGTTAACTTATGGATCAGGTCTGTTCAACAATCAACACTAGATTTTCTCAGTGCAATCTGTAAACTACAGTAAATATACGTAATTAGGTGGTGTAATACGCTTGAACTGAATTCGTTTCTCTAGCGTTCTGCTACTTGGCTGTTTACAGTACGTCACCGGATGTTATTGACAGTCAACTGTAGATGAAAGTGGCTATTCGACTACGTTGTGTTTCAAAACTAAAGGTCATAACTCAATAAACACACCATATCAATCAGTCGAACTACCTTCTGGTCTTCGTCAGCCATGCGCACTGTTAGAAATCGATAAAGATGTTAATTCCGCTAGCCTCAGGCTCGTTGTGCCACAGCGACATAGCCAAGCAATAATCAGTGTTGGATGTGAATTTAAGGTGTCAGTCAATGAAGTATGTTGTGTGTCACTGTTGAAGTCATGTAGTTCGGTGTAACTTAGATGAAGAACAGAGAGAGAAAGGATGTTCTACTGAATCCCGAGTAAAATGGTAGCAGCTTGTATAGAACGATGACACTGAAAAGATTTTATCTACAGAAATCTGGAACTTTTAGTAGAGGAAAGATTACGGACATGCTTCTCATTAAAATGGAGATTTCACAGGCAAAATGTCCACATTCTGTTCACGTGAGTCCGGTAAACTGATAATCGGCCAAAGTTTAACCATTCCCAGAACTCCTCTGTAATGTGCAACAAACTTCGGATAGGAATTTCAGCCCCTGATGTGTTGACATCTATCCTTACTGTAAACTGGTTAACTACCGTATCAGAAATCCTACCGGCTTTGGTTGAACGTTTACGTGATTATGTGACCAATGGAGTAACCGGCGGCATACGTGCCTAATAGGCGATTAGGGAGGAACTCAAATTCCGGTGAAGGCGACAACGTACACTACAGATATAGCGATTGGATTTTCGTGTTTCCTTACATTATTGGAGTCTTTGGAATTTTACTGGTTAAAGTAAACTTAGTTACGCCGGACTTTGTGTCGGAAATATTCAGAGAAGCATAAAGCGGAGGAACAGCGTACACCGTCGACTGTTTCAAACAATATAAGGATCATGCAAACATGGAATGGAACATAGCAGAATTAAAGTAAATTGTAGAAATAGGGGCGCAATCTGGATGTGAATATTTAATTCGAACATGCACACTTACTATGCAATCACTCGCCAACACCGTCATTAGATTTCATACACCGCTTCAGAGTTGCCAAAATGTCTACGCTGCTTGAAGACGGGTTACCACATATTCTAGACTGGACGTATCCTAAGGTTTCAAAGGAATTAAGCGGTTTTTTGGGTTCAGTGGGTTACTTCACAGATTATATGGACCAAGCTTACAAATTGTCTCAGAAGCTGTGAGGTCTTATGAAGTATTACATAAGTCGAAGCAAACTCGCTTCTGACACATAGCAAGTAGGGCTACTGAAGTTATTGACACAGTTGGATGGCCTAGACCTACTGTGAAAGGTGCTCAACATGAAATATATCGAACAGATGGGTTCTAGTTCATTGTATTTTACGATCTGTTTGAATCACAGAGAGACTTCCAATCTTTCATTTTCTAATCTATACATCTCCAAATTTTCCTCCAATCAAGCCTAACAACCATTCTGTGGTAAATAACAGTCGTAATTTTGAGATGTTTCAATCAATTCGAAATAAATTGAACATTCATAAACGTGTCCCTTCTGGTATGTTTTTGGAAAACATTTCGCTGAAGTGGATTAACAACAAGCAGCCAGCCAGATTCGAAGATTGTTTTCAGTGTGAATAATGAGAAATAAACATCCCGATGAACACTGTTGGGTAGGCTTGGCTAAACTAAATCCGAGTTTTGACGAAATGGACAGTTTCAATTTTCGAAAGGCCTAGAAGCAGATTTTTCACTATACATTCTCTGTATTTATAAAAGAGTTTTCCTAAGGACACGAACGTAAGGATTACCGGTTACAACTCTCAACAACGCACGCTGGAGTTCCGGCAAACCCAGATTTTTCCTATGTTCAAGTGTCTAACCTGACAGAATCCAGGCCATGCATTTCAAAACTAATCACTGCTAACGGCCATTTACGGGACAGGAACTTGAGACCTGGTGTTACTTGCAGAATTAGGATGACTGGATAATCTATCCGAATTCGAAGGCCGCGACCAACTTTCAATGATATACAAAATGGAATATCAGACTCAGTGTCAAATGACAGGTGACATCCTGAGTGCAATGAGTAGAAGCCCATAAGTTAATTCTGCGAAACGTCAACATCCCATCACTAAAAGTTTTCAGACAATCGTAAGAGGATTGACGGTTTTGCACATTTGGGATGTACTGTGAGATATTCAGACCAATGATCCTAACACGATTTATTCAAGCTGGCAAACACACATTAGTTCAACGGACGCCACATACACGAAATGAACGACCGATATTCGGGCTAACCCACACAGTTCGGAGGGGGAGGGAAGGGAACTTTTCTCTCTGTTGAAGCGTAGTCGTTCAATCAGTTACATTCAGCTACACCTAGAAACCGAATTAGACTGGGAATGGACAACCAGCTACGAGTAGTCGGTCGAATTCCACTAAGGTTCAAACGAACCGATTGCCGATGGCAAACTTGGACATCCACGAAGAAATTGTGAACCGGAGGATGGCCATGTTTGTCGAGTTTCACAAGCCATGTTAGAGTTGATCGATGGCTTCCGCCCGCACAGACCAGAACTGTGGCCAAGATGATTGAATGTGTTTCGGGTTGCCGAGATTTGGATCGAGGTCAACTGTTGAAGATTTCAAGCGTTTGTGGTGTTGGATGTAAAACCAAATTGGGATCAGATGAGCCGTGATTGTGTGAACCGGAGGAAAATGAATACGTTCCGGAAGACAAAGTGGGCGTTTATGTTTCATATACTGGATTGACGAGGCTGAGATATAATTTCCACATCGAAGCACCCGTGCTTCAGGCTTTTGTCTCATTGCAGAACGTTTGAAGACAACCTGTTGTATACGCGTCAGGGCCGCCTGTGTGCCCCACACTCGTGCCAAGGCTCCAAGAGTGTTCTGACTGGTCGCGGCTTCAGCGACCAACGGCTCACTCGTCCATGCACTTTAAAATGACCCGATTGCTTGTAAATGCGACAATACACGATGTGCCTCTACTGGGTGACTCGTTCTCACTAGCGCTGTTATTGTCCGTAAGGCATGTAGTGGATGGGGATCGGATACAGATACAACACTACCTAACGAACACATCAGGATTGGCCTGTGTCCTGTCCATCCGTATCATCCGCTTTGTTGCTCCCAATTTTCCACTCAATTAAACACCACTGTCTCGGTTGGATCGTATTAAGCTTGGCTGTACTGAACTTTACAACTTCCAGTCCTGCATTTGTTCTAGTTGGATTTGCTCCCCCGACTGTTCGTTTTTCTGGGAATACTACTTAGACTAACAAGTGTACAGGACTCCAAGATTGCCGTAGCGTTCCTCAGTGGTTAACCTGACTCAAGTTTATTCCGAAGCGTTAGTGATAAGCTAATCGTATGGGTTAGTACGGCCACATCGTTTGTCTGAAACCTGATCATTTTTCAAAGTTACATTTATGTCCCTGCAAAACAGCCCATGTGGTAAAGGGCGTTTTATTTTGGCGAATACTTATCCGTTGTCGCCGCTTCATTCCACTTAATCATCGATCAAGCTGGGCTGTGTTGAAAGGCACACATGGTAACTGCACACCAATTACAAGTCGGTTGAATTTGGTTACATCGTTGGCATTTAGAACGACCATCCATCTTAATTCACACTTTTATATTTTCACAAATAAATTTTAAAGTATCCACTGCCGTTGAGAACGGAAGTGTGAATTTCGTCACATATTGTTTTTGGTGCACGACAAGACTGATAGTTTGTCATCTGCATGGTTATTCCATTGTATTATGTAACATAAAGGCAGACAATTGGAGCCTTCTCATCATGGATCTTAGGAGCATATATCGGAATTTTATGCCGCCGGGGCAAACTGTTCTGTTTTTACGTAACGCTAAACTACTGCTTTACTGATAGCGCTAAACCGCCGTTTTAAGAAATACAAAACCTGATTTGACTACCTGCTGTTTATCTCAATCAAGATTACGATTATGACATGTTGGGCGACCAAATGAGTGTCCATTCATTCGCATTTGTAACACCAAAAGTTCTAGAGAATGCAAATAAGCCATTATAGACGTTATGCAGTTTGACTTTCTGTTTGGATTGTTCCATTCATTTGTGTTGACACGTTTGTCGGATGGAGAAACTCTGACACAATCTTCCAAAGTAAAACTGTCACTGAGCTACTTTGAGTCTGTATAGTTGTAGACAGAATAAAATCAAGTCACCATAATGTGTTCGTAACAGCCCACCAGTTTCAACAGTATGTCCATTTTCCAGTTAGGAGGTCGTTCACGTGCGTACATCACAACGATCATCACCAAAGGTAGCAATTCACGATTGCTCCTCATTGACGTTTAACTGCCATACAAACATGAAGAAAGATAAAAGGCGAAAAACTGATGACACGTACATGTGTAATCAGAATGTGCGAACTGTTGCTCCGGAGAATATCGCATGAATTTCATCTTCTCATTGTCGTAATCACGTTCATTAAGGGAACGAACCGTTTCAAATTTTCCCACAGCAGATTCCTGAAAGATACCAACAACAAATCTGACAACCGTCTCTGTCTCAAATGCGAGTTGGTCAACCAACAGCTACGTAATCAGTTCTACAAGTCGTGCTTTTGCAAGTGTCATTTTCCACGCGAGTTTATCAACAAGCTCTGGTCATGTAATCTGCAGTCAAACAACCCTAACTTCATACGGATTACTAAATCCCATCTCGAACTGTCAGCGAAAATTACAATCGCTCGAGGAGATATACAGAAAGTTGTGACTTATTGTGATAAATCTATCAAATGTTTGTCGAATCAGGTATATGAATTTTTCCAGCACAGTTCTGCAACGTACAAAAGCTAATGTGAAAAAACCGCTTGATGATTCCTTTTGCCCCGTCACAAATACGTCATTAGTTTCTGAAGACCTGGGTGAGCATTTAAACAACCTGTCATCAGAAACGGCATCACGCACTCAAACAGAAGCCCTCACTTGACGATCGAGGTTTGCCATACCACCAAAGAAAACCGAAGAACTCGATTTACCTGTCCAGATCGAAAATCTTTAAGATCAACTTCAACAACATTCGCCACCGTCCGAGGAAAATCAAAATTGGCTGAAAGCAAAACTAGCAGACGTCGCCTACCAACATCAGAATTACAGATGGCGTCAGAGCCTACCAACATCGGCGCACTTCAAAAGTTAGACAGAAATAAGAGAAAATGAGAACTTGATGGTGTTAAGTCCGGACACAGGTACAGAGGTTGCGTCGACGGATAGAGCGGAATGTCTGGACAAAATGTTTGAAACACTTAGCGACACTGAGAAGTTTCTCCCGGAGGATAACCCTGACAATTTCCAAGAAATGGAAATCTGCCGCAGGCTGGAAAGGTTGAGGATAAATGCTGTAATCTCTTCTAATCAATGCAGGCTGATGAAACCAATCGGCAAACTCAAGCCGCATATCCATGGACTGCCAAAAACCCAACGTTCCACTTCGGCCCGTTATGTCCGTGTGCAACGTAGCACAGCACAGATTAGCCCGTTGGTTAGCTGATTCGCTCTAACTAATCAGAAAACAAATAAGCGCAGTGTGAAGGGCAGTTTCGGTCTTGTTAATCGTATGGATGATCTAAATGTCTGAGACAAACTGATGCGTTCATTTGATGTGACTTCTCTGTTTACTGACCTTCTGCTTCGTGAAACAGTTGATAGCATTTACGAGTTTATTGTAAGCAGCAGTGCTCCATTTCCCGTCCCCGTGATCGAGCTAAAATCATTTTCAATTTTGTGTACACAACGTAAAGTTCAACTTTCAGACGTATAGTTTTCAAAAAGTGGACGGAGTTGCAGGGGGGCCTCCGATGGATCCACTTTTAGCGGACTTCTTCATGGTTAAAGTGGAATCCACATTATCCGAAAGCCTGACAAAACCGGCGTTGTGTAGACGCTACGTAGATATTCCATCCATTTTTCAGAGCTCAAGTGACTCAAATACATTATTTCTGAAGTTGAACCAAAGTCGCTCGTGTATAGAAGTGACGGGGGAGAACAAAGCGAATGACTATCTGCTGACCTGGACGCTCTAATCACTCGAAGATTAGATGGCACGGTAGGAAGATTCGTCTACAGGAAGCCTAGCTGGACAGAACAGTATATGCACTTCGAAAGCTTCTGTCCGGTGCAGTGTACGAGAAGTCTAGTTATGATGCTTTTCCACAGATCACGGAGGATTTGCACAGAAGAGAACCTACAGCCAGAGTTAAACTTACTGACAGGCATTGCAGGTCAACGGGTATCTTCTGCAATTGACTAGAAAGTACAACAGAGCCGTCAACTGAACAGCAGAAGTGACGACGGTACCGACGAGGACGGCGTATTTAAAACTCCCGTTTCTAGGGAACAACTGGCCAACAATGACAAGGAAGCGCCTAACAGCTGTTGTATTCAGGACATAACGCTAGGAAACTGTATAGTACAGCGAACAATAACTGTATCAGTCGCCCAGATTAGGAACAAGCAGTGTGCAACTGTTACATCCCACTGTTTATACAAATATTCTTATAGCTGCATTGTGAGCTACATAGGGTGGACAAACCGACAATTCGCTGTTCGTACCAAAGAACATTTTCCCAAATGGTTGAAAACTCTATTAAAAACGCCAAGCGTCTGTATAGATGTCGACGGACAGCACCCAGCATCATCGCTTGCAAGGAATAATCCACAGAGAACTCAGAGTCGAAGTTTCTGACACATTATCTGTGATTTTTTTTAGCAACCGGAAACCCATAAACCAGATTGGTGAGGCTTCGGCTATCGAACATCACTGTCCCCCCTGTGTGTTAAAAAACAACTTGTGTTGGAACAAACGTTTTGAAGATATATCTAATTTGTATGTATATGATCGGTGGGAATATTTGTGAAAGAACTGTCTAAGCTGAAGGGATCTGATGATGAAAGCAGACAAAGCAAGTTAGTGAGAACAAGAATTCGCGTAGACTTACGAAAGGCGCTGACATTTGCGGAAAGATTGTATCAGGTGGATATACGACTGGATTATCACAACAGCCGAGGAGATCATTTCGCTGAGCGAATAAGAGGACAAAAATATATAAATGTATCAATAAACACTACTCGCACTAGATCAGACGTATTCTATAATGTCACTGATACACGAGAGGTGTGTTAAAAGCTTTCAAATGAAGTATAATTTTGAAATCGTTTTCTCTTCTTGAACCATATTCCTCCATCTTGTGAATGTAGTCTTTGGAGAAGCAGTGTAACTGTGTGAACAAATGTGACGCGTAGATCAGGTCCGAATTAGCCACCACCGTCAATAGTAACTGAGGGCTTCCTAGGTATACGGATCAACTCTCTCACAACTACCCCCTCTCCCATAGTAATAACGATGATAATGAAGAAAACCAGATGGCGGAAAGTAAAATATCACTGGGGAATTCGCACCCTTATGAACCAAGATTTGGGTACAATCTCCTTGATTACTTGAAGCAGCGAATTAGCAGTCTCACCGGTACGGTAGTACACAGTTTAAATTACGGTGCGGTTCGCGGTAGTCTGATGAGAAACAAAGCGCGATACGAAAATAGTAAGTCGTGGTCAACACCCTTACTAAGCGGCCCACCCCCGGCTTACGGAAAAAATTCCCGACACGGATGAACTTCGGCATGTCTTGTACTTCCTACGAAACTGCAGGTTCAATCGCAAAGTAGTTTGATTTAAAAAGTTACTGATTACATTTATGTCACTACAACAGATCGATAGATCTAGATGTGCAACGAAGCTACAACGGTAACTTGTTCATCGGCATAACATGTAGCTGCAGGCACAATTCCAATGCACGTAATAACCTGAAAACCAAGTACAAACATTCACCAATACAAAGGTTGTGATACTGTTCGTGATTTTTAGGAAACGAGTATCAACTGCAACCGTGCAATCTGCGAGCCAGAAAGAAATTGTCGACGAACCCGGCATGCACCGGGATATGCAGCACGGTTTGTTACAATCCAGAAGTGAATCATTAACACTGAATGAGAATACAGATCAATCCGAAATGAAACTGATTCGGATTTGAGATGAGCGATCCCGAATAAAACCATTCCACCAATTGTTGACAAATGAAAAGATAAATCTCCCTGTTTAGTGTGTTCACATGCATGTATAAAATTGTCAATTAAATGATTAGAAATAGGAAGCCGATCGGTTCTTGGGAAAAGTAAAAAGCCGTAGGCTATTCAAATTCGGTAAACAAACAAAATAATCAATCGCATTTGTTCTGAGAAGTTGCTATCCACCTGTTACAACTCTTTCTTCGAGATAAATCGGGTAATCATGTGGTAGGCGGCTATAGGTTTATCTTCCGGAACCATGTGACCTGAACCGCGTACGGTCACATACCACAGTGGAATATTTTCGGCGGTTGTCATGATCTTGTGAACACCTCCAACTTGTTTGGTGCCATCCGCATCCTCGAATAACCAGTGTTCCATTGGCTTTGTCAGCTGTGAGTGAGAAAATCACATGTGGAATTGTACGGGCATGGTGATCGGTGAAGATGACTGATGTGAAGCTAGAAGAGTAGAAGTCGCAGAATCGTGGTAACAACGATATACTTACATATGAGCAAGTAGTATCATGGAAGTTGCTGAACCAGAGTTAGCTCAGCTGGATTGAACCTTGCTTACTTGGATGTATCCATGCGGATAAAACACAACCTTAGACATAGCGTAGTACGAATCCCCGGTGACGTTATGTGGTTATGCGGTTGGATTACGAAGCTGACCACATCGATGACAAACTCTTAGACTGCAGTGACCACGAGAACAGCGGTAACTGCCAAACAAACCTGATATGCGTAATGTGTACAAGCGCATGCCAGAACCACGAGAGCAGACAGATGCCATAGAGTCTCTATAGGACTTATGAACTAGTGGCAGCACCACCAATAGTATGGACTGTAACTGATCGGCATCAGCGTTAACGTTTTCAGATCATGCATCCAGTAAACATATCGTGTATAAACACTGAACAGTCACTTAACAATAACCAGATAAAGCGAAGGGATCGAACGCAGGAAGCCTCAAGCAATCGATTTCCAGACACTCGAGGTCAAGATGACACCACAAACAAATAGATAAGTACAAAGTGAGCATGAAATGACAGCTGTGAGGCAGTCTTCCTGAAGAATACACAACTGTCTGTCATCCAACCCCAATTTAGAGAATATGCAAACATATGCGTCACTACGACTCATTGGCCACCAGTTTGAATATCTATGCCAAATTTAGGCGGATCATGAAATACCTGAGCCCTGCATACTACTTGCAGTTCACAACTTCCCAATGGCTACTTCCATTCTATTTGCCGAGCTATCCGGTTGACAAATGGGCGTGTTACTCCGGTGCACTGAGAAGAAAGTGTAAGGTATTACAAACGGCAAACTAATATTCTCACTTCACGGCCTAATTGGTGGGCAGACGGTTAGCGTCACATGGTAGGCACCTTAGAGCGCGACAACAGGGCTTTGACAATTAAGTACCAAGTAGTTAATGTGTAAAAGCTACTTCACAAATAGAGAGAACCTTCGTGGACCATGCTGACGGGGCTGGTTTGCCTCTAGTCTTATTACCTCATATGCATTCAACCAGACTGGGGTGTCCTCAAAGTAACCAGTTTCTATATGTTCCAGTAAATCATGGGAAGAAATTTGAGATGGTCAACCTACGGCTGAGCGTTTTCAGTTTCCTAAGCACAACCACCATTAGTATACCTAAAACCCTACGTCAGTAGTTTGCAGTACCGTTAAAGGGTACTTGGAGTGGCAGAGGTAGGTTACATTCTTTGCAGAGGGCGTAGTCATCTGAGTTTCTGCATCACCACCATCATCATCATCATAACAGTCATCAGCCTGACCAAAAGGTACTGTGGCTCGGGCCGCCGCTCAGCTCAACACTGACGTGGAATATCCTAGAAGAAAACGTCATGAAGAAGGTCAACAAATATTAAAGAAGACTAGGCGGAAGAACTAGAAATGGTATGGATACAGGTACGCCATTGACTACGACACATCGCCATCTCGGATAGCGCATCTAACCAGCGGTTCGAGTGATCACGAGGACTCCATCCAGGCAGGCGATGCTTGCCTACTTTGCTCAATGGAGCAGTCAAGGTCTTCATATTTCGTGACCACGTTGTTGCTTAACCACCACGCAGTTTTACCCAACTGTTGGTTGCCTCAGTATGGTAAACGCATCCCGAGTCTCTGCACTCTTGAGATAACAGTAGCTCGGTTATAAAGATAACTATAAGTTTCATTTACCCAGAAATGGTTTAAGCAGTTTACAAGTACCCAATCCACATTCGACCTGGTTTGCCCCATAGCAGCGAACATATCGTGGCGCAAAAGTTTAAAACTTAAGCTTCTTAACCTCTCTGTTAGCTACCTGTTAGCGCCACAAAACGCGTGAGGTTCGAAGGAGACATGCACGTAAGTTTCAAGTTCCCGAAATGCAGAGTACAGTCGCCCTCATGGTCGCCTAAAGAGCTCATCACGGGAGCTTTAAGGATGTGCTACGCAGTCGCCAAGACCGATTTAGTTAGCCGCAGTGAAACAATTGACCGAAAACACACTATAGTATTTAACAGAGAAAGCAAAGCGCTGCTGTCCATCTAACCAGAGAACCAGAACACGGAACATGATTATACCCAACGCACTCAAAACTTTAAATGAAGTCGCAGTGAACGTTTTAAGACATAGTATGCATGGTGTTAAATCTGCTTCTCGTTTGATTAGAGAAGAATCAGGACGACCGTTCAATCAACTCACCTGTAGTCCCAAGCTGTCCACAAACCATAACAATCCGAGGTAGTTACAAGCCATGTCGATGTCACCGGCGAACAACATCACCGGAATCTGCAAACAGAAGTAGGAAAAAATCAGTCAAGATGAACTCGATGTGTGAAAAGCGTACAATGAACATGCGGGGCAAAAGTCTGAGGTAATTATCCTCAAAGTGAGCACCACAGCACAACAAACGCTACTGTCGTCAAATCAACTCAAATGGGGCAGACGTTACAGGGACGGTGTGCACGTATCTGCAAGTCCGTCTGCGAATTTAATAGGATTGTCACTAAAAATCAGTCGCCTACTACATGACAGTCCTGTGGTGACGAAACAGCATGGAAAAGTGACATATAAATACACAGTGTAATAAATTAATACTACTATGCACTAAATTAGCACAATGAGACTATTTTAATGAAAAGTAACACGATAGCGATTTGTAAGGAAAAAACCGTAGTATAGTTTGACTGACAAAGTGGGAGTTGATGGAATATCCAAATTTGAAACCGTAAATATGAGGATCAGGATAAAAGCGCTATCTTCCAGTGGCGATGTTCAAGGATATACCGACCTGACGTTAGGTAAAAACTAGCAAAGCTACATCTCGGTAGCCCATTGAAGAAAACACTCAACAAAATTCCTAAAAGAGTCACTGGCTAGATCCGTTGTGCAAAACGTGTACGTGATCAACAGGGTCCACAAAGTCCGATGGACTTCTTAAGTGATTGTTCATAACAGATAATATACAAGCGACATCTGTGTATATGTAACTACAAGTGAACAGCACGACACTCGCTAACATGTAGTGCTGCGACCAATGCAGAAAATTGATCTTCGACTAAACACTGTTGTTGTGTCTTACTCCTACCACGAACTGTCATTTGCCGTGAATCCGAAAGACCGTTAGTAAAGGTAGCTCGTGTACTGTAACGTGTAGACTACGCAACTGTTGCTTGGTGAACGTGGAAGGTGGATACGGTTAACCGGTATTATTGTACTGCAGCAAGGAGGGTAGGTGGAAACTGTAAGCAACAGCAAGCGGGCACGAGAATACTGTGAGAGGGCAGATTGTACAATGGCAGCGCCTCAGTGTATGCCGGCTAAATTTCACTTGTCCAATCAAGAAGGCCACATGATCCAACCCAAGTAAACACAGAAAAGCCCGAAATTACGGGCGCACTGGTGACCGATGGTGAACCATGAAAACCAGCAGATGCACTGAGATTTCCCGCGTGCTTGTAGTTAATATGACATCGCATGCGAGACTGCAAATGTGATGCTCCTGGAATCGAATTACCCTACGTCTACCAGTGGCATCCGAGCAAACGTGGAAAAGGACGGAGCTATTGCAGAGGCTCTTGTTTCAAAGAATGCACTTTGACTGTGCTCACTACCTATTGAACTACCATCTTAAGGGAAAATCCTTTTTTGATGGAACTCAGCACAACAGTTCACGTCTGATGAAATAAAACGGCGCACAGCATCTGCTCTTGTTACGGTAACTCTTGACGAGAAATTCCCCATTTTGTTCTACAGAGGCTTCAACTACTGGCTTAGAAAGGGTCCTAACTGAGATACGAAGAAGTTAGGGAACGTTGATCGCCTATGCTTCCTGGAAGTCCTCCTCAGAAAAATTTTCGCAGTCGACTGGTGAACAAGAGGTCCTTGTCAGCACTTGGGCTTGTGGAGAATACCTTATCTTATTTAGACGTTTATCCACAATTCACACGGATCACGCTGAACTCACAGCCTTGTTAAGCAGAATACCGAACGGACTCAAGCCGCTGAGAATGAACCGTTGTTATGGAAGAACATTACATTGAAACTTTCAGGTTAAATTTCGTCCAGGCAGCAAACACCTAACCGCCGACAAAGTTGACCCACGGATGGTTTGAACGAAACGCAGGATAATAGAACTGTCACGATGGCCAAGGATATCAACGGAGACAGAAGAGTCTGTGTCACCTGCCAAAAAGCAGTCGAAAGTTTCAAGCCAGCTGACGCACCAGTGCAAATTATCGTTCACCCAATGAAGCCCTAGTTCAAGATTGCCCTGATAATATGGGTTAACTCAGTTCTATCCACAACACCAGAAAAACTGTACAACTGCCATGTTTTTACAGCAAACGACCAAAAGTACAGCTTTATGGTGAAATCCCGAGTGCTGGTACTACCAGATGGCTGATGGATAACGGGCTACAATTTATTACTTACGAGTTTGACCATTTTCTCCACGACATGAAATATGCTCAAAAAGTAACCTATAATCCAGCTGCAAATGAAGTAGTTGAAGGTCTGAGTCGTTCATTGAGCAGCGCGGCTCTCTGGTATGCCCTGGGAGGATGCACTGGCCTATGGAAACTCGCGTTATAAAGCAAAAGACAAGGCGCCTCGACAGCTAACGGTTGGCCGGCCACTACGAGTGAAATCTGATGCTGCGCACCACATATCAAGAACTAACCAAACGAGTCAGTTGAAACTTCGTCGTGCCTATCACTTAACACAGAAAAACTAGCACCAGAGGTAAAACCCGAGAGAGCAACAGACGACTAACTGGCACTGTCGAAACCGACTAAAGTTGCTGCAACCTCTGGATAGGGGACGTACGAGTCTACAACCGGCAGCGGGATCAACGCCGGACAGCTCTACTCACTGCTGACGCAGACATACGCACGCAAACTACCACATCCACGCTGTGCGATCCCGGCCGCACCAATCCAGCTACGTCGATTAACCCCGTCAAAGATCATAGACGGCGCGGCGCTGTTTTGACCAGTTTTCGAGATAGGACGTCAGCAGTGACGTGCTCGGACGCGAGCTCCGTTCTGATTGATCGCGCTTCCACCGACCAACGACACATTCACCCAGACTATTTAGGAGTGATGCTGCTGCCTAAAATTGTTAGAATACACTTTTTACATCCTCTGGGCCACCTCTTCCCGTTATTCCTGTTATTGCCTGTATGGACTGATGTTGGTTGGGCTTGGACAGTAGTAAACACTAACACAATGGATATTACATATGCCAGAGCATGTGGGTCTTATAAATCTTCGGACAGAATTGTCAGGCAGAAAACTCAGGAAGAAGCCGATGATGGTAGTACTGTTTTGGAACTACTTAAAAGAGTTTTAAAAGCTAGTCGCCATCGCTCGAATATGTGTGAACTGGTTCGCATATATAACCCCATTATGTTTTGCAACCGAGTCTGCATTTCTGACAATTTACGGTTGTAAATTAGAAAACAGGCATGATGGATTTCACTTGAACCAATTAGTGGATTTCTATTAAGGTCATCTGGCGAGAAACGGTGGATAATGCATTGTCACGCAGAGTAATCTGACCAACAGAATTTTCTGGAAGTCTCCATGTTTGACGTGTAACCTCTCATCTTCCTTGTTAAAACTCTATAGGTAAATACAGGTGGACAGCACACACAGGGTAGATTTGAACCAACAACCTACGGGTTATGGACCAGGGTTCTTATCCAATCGGTTGCATGCAGTCAGAAGATTCACCTCACGTCTTCAGCGCTCCTGTCATATATCCACATGAAACCGTTGACTTACACGGCAGACAAACGCTCCGACTCGTAACCCGATGAAAACCACTTCGGAACTCTATCTTGCCATTACTGTTGTACATACAAGGGAGTTGACAGGTTAGGTGAAATAGGGGTACGAGCAGTAACACTGTAATAACTTAGTTTACAAAAATAAATGATCCGCCTAAGGACCAAATAGCACGGATAATCAACACCAGTATCGGAATTTTAACTGATTGCTATGTCTTTTGTTACACTATAACGATTTAGGCAAATCCTTCTCAGAGGGCACTTAATACAGGCAAAGTTCACACCTTTCTCACACAAGGGTGGCCGACCTAAACCACAGTCCTATTACCCTCCACCTGATGAATTAAAACGGAAAGGAAATCCGTCCAGGTGGAATGTGTTGTATTAGCAATCAGAACACGTTTACGCTTGCGAATCTAAGTGGTTATGATCAGCGTGCATTGGTTTTGTAGTGAACAATTAATCATATCCAAATACCACAAAAGACTATATGTGGCCTTACCTTGTGTTCGAGGATTTGGAGATATTGCCTAGACAAATCTTCGTAAGTGCGTCCATACGTGTTGTACACCTTTTCACTGCACACTTCCCACTCGGGAAGAAAACTGAGGTTTACATGAAGTGCATTGAGGACGTCTGGCTGATTCAGGTAGCTAGTGATGCGCGTATCATCGACACAAGGTAGGATCAGGCGATTCAGCGATGGATGAGCTTCGAAAAGCCTACAAACGTTAAATCAAGAGTAGTGTTGTCTAACAGGAAATCGTGAATCTGTGGTGAAAACCACTGCTCATGTGAAGTATCAAATACTGTGGTGTGTTACATCACGTGGCAAATTACCTCAACCCACAGACTTCACCAGAAATTGTTTGAATGGGTTACCTTGTCTAAATGGTAGAAATTTCGACGAACCGACTTTCGTCGATGTCGATTTTGTACATCATCCCAATTATCAGTATACTCACAACTTTACAGTGCCCCACATGCTGTCAGGGCATGGTTGTGTCGAAAAATATATGCTAGGCGGATCTGTGGCAAATATGTGAATTTGCCAACAAGTGGTTGTCGGAATGATTACTGGTGAAAATAAATTTACAATGTAACTGAACAATAACCTTTGTAAGGTTAGAGCATACAAAGTGAACTTCAAGTCTGCAATATATCACAGAAGGAAGCACAACATCTGAATTTGTTGTAACAAGGTCAGCGTCATCTGCCGCATTTGTGAGAACAAAGTAAGTGACGCCTACTGCCCATAATAGACTCGCCGAGTTGCGGATGTTTATGTGCCCAGGTTGTCAAGTATATATAGAATAACAAACTACTATGCTTTCCTACGTTATTGCCTAAAATGTATACATACGGTACAATAAAAATGTGATTTCCGCCCCTAAGTGGAAACTCTTTATATCGCCCTCAATCCGCGTACACGGTTTGTCCATAATTAGGTACAACATGCACCACGTGGAACCAACCAACGAATTTCGTTTTAAGAAAACGGAAATTCAAACTTACTGGAGAATAATGATATGAATATAATTACGCACTAATTTAAACACCTGTGTAATAATTATGAGAATTGTTTGTCTTCCAGCAGTTAGGCAATACTAGGTCCTCGGTGCATAGTGTTGTGTACAGAACAGTGGGCCGATTGATCTCTTCCAGTGAGTCACACATGTGAGGGAAAGACCATCAAAAGTGAATTATATTGCGGTAAATCTGCATCTGAATTCACATTGTGGTTAAAAACCGGTTTTCGTTGTTCTAGCGATAAAGGCTTATTGGCTAGTCCCCCTTTAACAAAGTCGATCTACAAATTGGGGGGGGGGGAAACGGTGAAAAATCATGCATCAGTTTACAAGATACCAAATGACGGTTCGGCCAGACAGTATGCCAATCTGTGACCTGCAATAACGTACAGAGACAAGCTCATGTATAACTCTTAAGAAACACTATAGCACAGCCGACCAGCGTCAGAAAATATTAATAATAATGGCACAAGAACTGATAAATAACCCACCGGATGCGCTTGCTGAAACGCACTCGAAAATAGCCAAAACAAATGAAGTGGCACTCCAACATTCACTATGTTGTCTTGTAAGGTACTACGAAAGGCTAAACATGGGAACTGAGGACTGGTGTAATAGAAGCAGAGGACAATAAAAGAAACATCGGAAAAACTCAACATACGTTCTCAAGAATATGTTGTTGCGAAATAGGTTGGCCACATCCGGGCGTTTAGCAAATCCTTTTGTTTCCCAGTACGGAGTGGAAGCGATTTTAGCGAACTCATCAGGAACTCCGCCCGCACATTTCGAATAAAGGTTATAGACATTCAAACCAGAGAGCACGTTCTGAATAGAGTTGATCTGAAAGGATGAAGGATTTTGAGACAGAAAACCGATAAGCTGATGATGGTGAACTCAGAGTGGCTTCGGACACTAACCTTCAAGTCGCACAGTTTGAAAATTTGGGCCAAGACCCTTTTGCAAAACAGTAGTTACACATAATTTGCACTCGCTAGAGACATTGACTTTGGGCTGTGCTATTCCATCCAACAGCGTGTGTGATTTTTCGAATTGTATGGATTGTCGATCAAATGATCACTACTTGCGGAACCGACATGAAGCAGCTGTGAATAACAAGCGGTACTACTACCAGCGTGTAGTGGAATCACAATTAGCAGTTGTAGACCACGTTACATTGACACAAAAGACTTTCATCTTAACCAAGAGGAAAAAATACTTCCCCAATGACTCGGGGGTTTTCTACAGCGACATTTAAGGTTCACCCACTGACTCTCAAAATGAATCATACCGGTCCGAGTCAGATGATTCAGTTTGCGAACACGCCGAGACACGGTACGTTTGGTGTGTAACTATCACACCGGTAGACCAACAATACCTATGCTATCTACGATCCAATTCCCCATAGCATCAGCCACAGCAACACCTTAGTGGCTGACGGCTACACCAGGAAAAACCAGACATAGTCTACAACAGAAAAAAGGGGAGGGAATGGAATCTAGCTACTGAAAACACGAATATTCAATTACAACGTGCCCATAACCTGCAAACAGACAAGCCCTCACTGTTCTGATCCGCTAAGTGGCCTTTCCCCGAAAATATAACTATCCGTTCACCCGTTTACATGTAGAGCATACTTTAGAGTACGGTATAGACATGCACACACAGCGATTCCCAATTCAAAATGGTATCAGCTGAAAAGCCAGTTGAAGTCTTCACCTGTCTGTAACACAATCGGCTGTTCATGAACACGACATCGATTGTGAATCAATTAACCAGAATATATATGCATACCACAGTTAAAGACAACGAACTCCATTTTAACCACAACAGATGTAACCAAATGGCTTCAAAGATCACTTGTTAAAATCACACATTGAGTTGAGCGTGGGAAAATTTCTGAATTGCTCTAGTGAGCCAGATCCACAACGCTTCTCCGCACTCAATTCATGAAAAGTGCACACAAAAATCCAGTTATCCATTACGTACTGACATAAGAAGCCACTTAGCTCCATCATATCAAAGCAGAGTCTCAAAGCAGACACTGACTAAATCCACATCATCTTCAGCTGGGGTTGACAGGCCGCATCCAAATGAACACCATTCTAGCCCAACCGTTATCAGGGATAGAAAATATACAGACCGATCGGTTGCTGATCGAAGGGGTGCACCGCTAACATATCAATGGATTTTTATTGTTTTGTGCATGTTCTCATTAACTTTTGGTTTCCCGCGGAAAATCAACACTGCACCGAACAAAACAACAGGTAACTTAGAGACCACCATCGGTAATTAACATTTCAGCAACTGCTTGGTTTGCTATTTGTTATAGAACAAGAACAATCAGAAAGTAACTACAGTCGCGTTGTCTTAGACGGTTGGTACTTAGCTGGTCAAGTGTGCTATCGAGTGACAAACAGTTCGTGCGTAGGTGCGCGCTGTGAGGTAATTAAAGACCAAGCCGATAAAAATACCGACCGGTACAACATTGGTGATCACCTAGTTACGTTGTTGCGTACAGAGGAGCGTGTGTAAACACACAAACAACAGTCCGACGCAGCTTCGTGATCGTACACTGTATGGGAAACCAACCGATATTGATGAAGGAACAACCAGAGTAAGGTAGCAGTTCGAACACTACAAGAAGCAATGTGAACTCGGTTCGACATCGAAACTGCCATAACATAACTTCATGAAAATAATCTTGGGTTTAAAAAATGAGCACGAGACCACCGGGTGTAAACCAGTTGAAAATAATGACCTCTTCATCGCAAACAGCCGGTGGTGGCAGGAAGTTATTTTGTCACATCTGTGTGACACAAATCGGGTAGATGACGGCGTAATCCCCCACGTTACATGAAATGCCGTATGGTTGGTTGCTTGCGTCCGACTCACCCTTGATTCACACGCGCAGTTTACTGCAAGTGCCGCGTGATAAAATCATTTACATCCTAGTGAATACAATAATTTTTAATGGGAACATAGTGCAGAGTCGTCATTTGCAACGTCCTACCAAGTGAATAAATTAAACATAGCCTCTTGTTTCAGTATTGTGCATCAAGCGAGTTCATTCGCTTAACTGTTGCGTATGTACTGATTTTGATGGTTGGGCTAGGTACTGACGACGTTGGCCGGCTGCCATGCCCAACACACTTTACCCACACCGCGGCTAACCGATATACAGTGCGAGGTGGGTGGACGGTCACTCAGCGTTGAGCAACAAAATCACATATGGATTGAGAAGCCACCGAAGGCCGAGTTTATTTCGCTAGCCTGGGTCATCGCGACTCACGGAGAAACCGACTGGAGACATCACATACGCCGGTGGTTAGTCGAACCTAGTGCCATAAAGACTTCCGTCTTGTGGCTGAGTTGCGGGCGAAATAATTGTAAGTGTTGATGGAGAGCAGCAAAAGCCGCAAGGAAGCAGTGTGGCTGATTGTGTGACTTGCTCTTACAGTTCGACTGTGTTATGTACGAGGTGAAAGCGTCTTGATGTTAAATGACAGAGTACACAGATAACGGGTTTTAGTGGTTAGGTTCCATTTGATCCTATCTGCTTGCTTTTATAAATACGCCTTGTTCGTTCTTTCATGGTTTTATGACAATCATCGGTGTGAGACAGTGACATACTTTTTTCTGTGAGGAGGAGGTGGAGGATGCTAGTGCATAACACCGGTTAGATCATTTCCATTTCTTTACCTTACAAGCTTTTGAATAGCAGTAATGCTAAAAGAGATTCAGGTGTTCAGAGGGTTGAAGTTCAGTCCTCAGGTGTCAGTTTACAAAATGTCAGGGGGAAAATGCTGAAGCAAAAGAATAATTAGGGAATATGTTGGAAGGGAATGCGCAATAATTGACGCATCTCTTTTAGGTATGCCAACAATTAGTTCAGCAGAGATCCTTTGAATGGCAAATGAGAACGCGTGGTTGTTTGTCCCGGACCAGCAACCCTGATTGCAAGCGACTAAAAGGACTGAACAGTGGTAGACACAAGGCTACTGTTCAGATAGAACCCGGACACCGGATTTTTCAAAGTAGTTGTCTATGCAGTTGCACAAAGTGTGATGTCAAGCTGTTGGTAACTTGGTTTTAGGGGAACTTACAGGATACACGAAAATAAAAATGCATTTCAAGCTAACTGCATACATACATTCGACAGACAGGCTGTCATGGACAGAACTTGCTTGAAATAATTCATTAAACGATGACAACTGAACACATACGAGTGATGAAAAACTGATGTAACACCGACGTCTGCTATATCTAAAGCACCACATAAAAGGAGTACAAAGGTGGTAACCGACAACCACAGTAGTAGTAAGGTCATTAGAACAACGGATGAAGAGGCACGTATGTATGGAATATCGGGATATGCGAAAATATATATCGTGCGTTATTTATTTACACAGACTATTGTAACAACATTTTTGTATGATCAACGTTGACGAGGAACCTGCTTTCGGCAATCTAAACAAGCAGACAATTGTCGAATGAAGCCTCCAGTCATACGGACTTAACAGATTGCGCTGTAAGTGCGCCGGCGTTCAGATCTGACAGTCAACCAAACCTTGTATACTAATCACTTAGCTCGTTGTTCAGTGATACACAACATCGTACCAAACCGTGGCAGCAAAACATGGGTAGCTACCGCATGGTATGCACTGTCAGTTTGTCGTAATTTATTAAAAGATCAAATCGGTGCTCTTTGAAGAGATTCGGTTAACAAAGTCCAACGAAGAAACACGATTCAACCGATTTTGTAATTCCTGTTCATTTTAATGTAATATTTGTTATTTTGTTAAATACATTATATTGCACATTATATATTATTTATTTTATTAAACGCGCAATGCATTTAGCAGAATGACCGTGTGTTATTAATTATGTGAGGCACACAATCCGTACTCGTAAGCGCAGTTAGCGTACGAGGAGAGTTCAGATTCACTATGGCGCATTTGTGTGCCAACGAAAACAAAGTCTACATTGTGATTGTGGTTCGGCTGGTTTTCGGTCACTATAGAGTTCAACCATGGAGGCACTTTGGCAGTTTACCTTGCTATGATTCGTTGGCAACTTGGAGGGATTTCGTTGCAAACAAACGGTTACAAACAGGTAAGGTGCCACAGGAAATCAGGAAAGCAACCAACGCAGAGCAGTCGGAGATGCTTCATGACAAGCTGATCAGAAAGGACTAGTCCGCAAAACGCAGAAAGCCAGAGTTTGCGCATACAGAGAAGTCGGACGAACCTTACGTACTCTGACCTTCGTTGACTGCACCAGAGTAACCGAAACATTTGTAACACCACCATGTAGGGAGCAGTACTAGCAACGTGTTGCAAACAAATCGAAAACCTGATTCAGTTTGAGCAGAACTTTGCTTTTAGAACGACAACACTTTCGATTAAATTTTCTTTAGGGAACTGAGTGAACATAAACAGACTTTGAAGTTTTAGAGTAAAAACAGGTACTGCAGTTAATTCTCGTAAGTTTCCACCTCGACTATGCGCACATAGAAACAACCAGCACAGCTAACATTACTCTGGCCAGGCAGTAGCTCTCGTTCAACTCCCTTGGAACCACAATGGTTACAGAAGCCTCCAACGAAACTAAGACGTGACGGGGTACATGGCCAAGAAGAGAGACACATTTAGTAGTTTAGGACGAACTGTTCTATCTACTTTGCGGGACATTGCTTGATGACACTGTTTGGCAACAGACAGTAACCCGTCACAATGATACAGAACAAGTGAGATACTACGGTATTACAATGTTTTTCCGACTATTGTTATTTTCAGCACCGGCATTTCTCGCAGTCACCAGAATGATTATCTTCATATGTATCAGATTTCGGTCGTCTTGAAAAAGAAAATATGTAATTTTTTTCAGGAGTGCTGCTCTGTTGGTATTTGATCTCGGACCCTCACATCACGACACCAATCGGAATAACCTAGTTTCAATGTAACTACTTTATCGACGGTGTTCCGCAAACCAATAAGCACTGCCTCCTCATAGATTGAAGTCGAATGACTTTTAGGTTATTGAATCTTGTACTCTCGTTATTCGGGTATTGCCACAGTGAAGATTCGGAAGTTCAAGAGTGGCACAACTTGTGCAACATCGGTCCAAAAGTAGACGAGTTGGTTACAGTCGCCAGCCTCCTGAAGTGACTGCTCTTTTTCAGGTCAATGTTTAACTCCCAAAACTGACCTTGCCACCTATGTAAAAAGTATTTGAAGTCTGCCAGATAGATCCACCCTAACTTCACATGTCACTAGCCTGTTAAAACTAATCGATTTTAGTCATAACGGATGGTCAACCGTCGAAGTACAGACGAACTGATCCGTACTATCAATCTGCGTGACCCAACTCGGGTCACGTGAGTTGGGAGAAATGTCGTTACCGTTCAGGGATACCACAACATCTCGGAGACTCGGAAACGGATATTCGGGGCCATTTGATCAGTCCATAGAGAAGAGTCTACAGTACTGTGACTGTGCGAAGTTTACCTGGAGAGGATGCTTACCTCAACATTCCATACGCGAATATGTGCCATTTACTTCGTCCTACAAATTTATGCACGTGAGAAGTTAGGTTTGTGTATGCGAGCAATGGCGATGCAAATTGACTGGGCCCATCTTCCTGTATAAGTAAAAGACTAAACGACAGCTAGGTTTCTTGACCGTGCGATGACCAGACCGACGAAACTATCAGAGAAACCTGTGAGAAAAAAGCGAATACGACAACCAACAATGACCAAGAGCTGCCCTCTCTGAGCTCAATGTACACATAGTCAACTGAAAGAAACCGCAAGTTGATTGCCAATGTATCGCTTGGAGACACCGTGGGCAGTGTGCTGAACAGAGAGCTAACCCGGGCCAAGCTCATCGTCAAATATAGGATATAGTAGGCGATAAATCACAAGTGATTTTGATTAGTGGGGAAATCTGATATTATCAGAATAAAACTCGTGCACCAATGACACGCCGTTTACTAGCGCAATTAAAGGACGCTGATGCAGTCAAACAGAATAAACACGTCAAGTCAACGGTCAAGCTGTGTAGAAAACCACGATGGTTCTGAAATGGACGACTGAATATGTATGCAAAAGGGACTAGACTTTAGGAAGCAGAATGAAACGCTGAAAGCATACCCTTTGTCTTTATAAGCGTCACAAACTACTGAGGTTCTGATGTTCCAACAAGACAGTGTTACAGTATATCTTACTAAAAAAAACAATATGTGGATCCAACATACCTGAAGGCCGTCGTTGTTACAAACTCCACAGAACTTTGGCTTGTGTACAGAGGTCGTTTCGCACAGCCCATATAAGTGGGTAAGTTGTACAAATTGAAGAACAGAAATAAGCGTTCTAACCGAGTAAGGCCGGTAGGCATCGGTGGACTACGATAACATGAAAATATTTCGGAGTAAGAGGAGAGATGCGTCCCACATACATTACTCAGTTCAACATTCCTACAAACAGTCGCTCCTCCGTTGTTTACGGTGAATGTTCATGGACATAATTCGATCAGGAATGTTAAGACAAACTCTCGCTAAGTCCTGGGTAGGTAGTGCGAGGTATCCTTTTATAATCTTTGCCCTCACTGTACTGGTGTGATCCATTTGGCTCCATTCATTCATTCGCATAGGCCTTGAGCTTGACCAGAAGATACTGTGGCTAGTGTCGTCACTCACCTTAACAGTGACGCTGAGTATCCTAAAGGACGAAAGCTACTAAAGTGGTGAAAAACTGATAGAAGTCTATGCGGAAGAACCAAACGAACAAAAGAATCCTTGGGTCACCTCGAGAAGGTGTTGAGTCACGAGAATGTGATATCAACATAAACTGAAGAAAAGACAGCCTTCCATCGAGCAGAGGAACAGTCAGATTCAGACAGTTTGTTGAGGTTAACAACAACTGATGACTATCAAATGAACCGACTTTTTCCGTAGGTACTTAGTGTAGATGTGAAGATTCATCATATGTATAAAATTGGCAATTGCCTTAAAACACTTTCAAGGACACTGAACTTTTTTAGGCCGCTCGTTGTACATTGGTTTAAAAGAGACAAAAGAAGAAGAAGCGATGTGTTGAAAACAGAGGTGCTCGCAAACGAAGACTTGAAAGATGGTCTAGTGTTGCAATCAGGTTCATACGCAATGTGGAAAGAATCATTTAGAAGAACATAGAGAAATTTACCGGGGACGTTGGAATGATCAGACGCAATATACACCAGAAAAGAGGCAAAAGAGATATATACGAGCAAGCGGCGTGAAATACCGAATTCTTGTATAAAAAAATCCTCAGAATATAAGCGTGCGACAGAAAAAACCAATGCGGTAGTATGCAACTCGTGAGGAACGGTCAGGGGAACGGTCAAGGGAGTTAGTGAATGTGTTGAAAGACGTAATAAGAGAGATCTATCGAGCACACAACAATAGCACGTTGCGGCCAACTGAAATTAGTGGAAATCACACCCTGAGAATAGTAAAAAGTTTCAAAGTCGGTTTGACGAATCACCCAAATGATCGGCGAGATATGAGTAAAAATATAATTTCTAATCTTCCATTCCTACGAACAACAAAAACCGTCTGAAAATTTCGTCGGGATTGAAAGTGACTGAATACTAGTTAATCACTCTGACGTTCCCTTCAACATGAGAATCTAACCAGTGATATCAGTACTGCGGAGCGGCAAAAATCGCTAAAGTATTCGTGCACCATCTGATATATTGACAGATGGCCTATCTAATTAGTGAGGACGAAAGGAAGAACAATTGCATCACATGAATCACAGGCGGCAACAAGTCAATCGTTTCACAACGATGCACATCGGTCACAGGGCCTTCGACAGAGTGAGCAAGTACAAAGCAGGAAGCAAAAGAAATGGGAAAGATAGAGCCGAAATACTAAAAAACTAAACTACTGAATATAAATAAGGGTTGAGGGGGGGGGCTAAAGGTTGAACTGGATAGGACAGTAGGAGTGGGATTAGTACTGTCAGCTGGAACACAAACTGGTAAATAATCACTAGCCACACTCTATGAACCAGCTATTATCAGGAGCTAGTCTACAGTAGCTATGACGTCCTTAATACCAAGGTTCGGCACATTTATCGACATTTAATGCATACACAAGTACCTGTTTCACAGCTGTTCATCCGTAGTATCCACCTTCACCTCATTCAAACTTCCGGAATGAACGCACTCAAGAGCTGCTAACCGAAATGAAAAACAACTCAGAAGTTTTTAAAAAATAAGCCCCATTCCTCTCTGTCTATCGATGAACGACAACTGTACGACGCCTCTATTTTTGTGACTGCAGGGAAGGTGAGCGTCACTCTGAACGGCTGTTTATGATGATGATGCATAAGTAAGTTGCTTAGAGTTGCACGACGGTTGCTTGCCGGGCTGAATGGAATCGTGCTGATGCGATTGAAATAGTGGTCGGTTGGATGTATGATCTCCGGCAAAGACGAAGTACTCGGTCGATACCGCGAAGTAATTAGGAAAACTGAATTATAAATCGCATTATTTAGCCTGGATGATGGGACATTCAACCAGTATGCGTGCGGTGAATTGTAAGTGAATGGTAGATTCTTCTCATGCCAGGCTCACGTCAGTTAACTTATGGTGACTCCCTTATCCATTTATGTCACGCAACACTACAAGTTCCAGTTGGGAAATCAAACGACAGATATTCAGAGTTCCAAAAGAGCTACAACCAGAGGTGGACGAAAGACAGGGGATAACCAGATAGAAGCCAGATTAACAAATCTGTCTAACAATTCGCCTTTATCATGTAAATCGCCCTCAGGTGTGGAGGAAGTATTAGGTAGTCCAGTGATCAGTTTTTGTTAATCGCCAGCACACTGATTGAGAAGTGATTGATTATGGTTAAGAGTAGAGTGCGTGCGTATGACAGTCAGTAATGCGCAGTAAATGTCATATGATGCCTCGGATGAGGCGACAATCATCAATTATAACATATCAACTGTATCCATTGAAAACTATAGTTTTATGATAAGCTAATATTGAGGAATGAGTTGTACATTTCACGATACAACCCTATAAACAGCAACAGTGATATGAACGGAATAGTGTGTAGACCTAATCATATGATGAGATTTGAAACAGATATTTAGTTGAGCAAATACAAAAGAGGAGATTTGAGGCCAGTAATGTGGACTAATTAGTAAGTTCTATCTTCGAGCAACCAAATTTGTTGATGTGAACAGCGCAAGGGAATCAGTGAGTGATTCAAGCTGGCTGGCAACGTAGTATACGCACCAGTCCTTACCTCGACCTCCAAACAAGGATTAAAAGCACCTTACACTGACAGCAACGACAAATAATTTAGCTCCACAGTGAAAGTAGAGGATTCAAACCAGAACGTTCGGTCCTATAAAGACAATGACAGTCAACAGCCAATAATCAACGTTTTACCGGCCAACACAGAGCTATGTCCATGTGAATTAAACCCATATAAACGTATTATAATGCCTACAATCCACGGTCCTTGTAGGCGACTGGGTCGGTGATGAAGATGCAGTTCAATTCTCGTTCAGAAATTAACATTAAGCCTCAGTGGACGCGGTAATGTAAGCTGTTGTGGGTAACCATCCAGTGGCATTGACAAGTGTTCACATTTTTTTCACGACTGTAAGAACTGCAAATCATTGTTTCCTGCTTTTTAGTACCACGAAGGCAAAATACCAGCGTCTTGATTTTTGTTTCCCAACAAACCAGCTTGTCTCACTAATGAACATCATGAACATACACGCACACACAATGCAAACAGTACTTACTACATTCTGGCATGGAATATCCTTGTCATCCGTGAACATACATTTGTTGGCACATTGCGAGCCACAGCAGTTGTTCAGCACATCGTTCCACAAGCTGTTCGAGGAGGAAGCCCACAAAAAGGTCAGTAACGGCAGGACTCGGGTTAATCGTCATCATTGTCCTAACAGCCTGACCAGAGGTTACTGTGGATAGGGCAGTTGCTCACCTCAAATGTGGCATAGAATACTGTAAAAGGAGTAGTGCTGCTGAAACGGTTATGAAGTAATAACAATGAAAAAGACCGGGCGGAAGATCTAGAAATGGTATGGATGCAGGTACGCCATTGATTGCGGCGCATCGCCATCTCGAATAGCGATTTGAGTGACCACGAGGACTCAAGCCAAGCAGTGTGAACCTATCCAATTTGCCCAGGTACGGTAAAAGTTGATCGTTGATCATCACATATATCAGCCTGGTTCTTAGCTGCATCTTTAGAATGAAAGGCCAACGAGATAGGGTATTAACCTAGTTGTTTGGAACGTTTTAGTAGTTGTCCCTCTCCATAAACGTAATATAAATATCAGATGTACCTCCTTCAAAGGACAAGGAAACAAAATATTTCTGACAATATAATCGAACATCCGGTGAGTGTCTAAGAGAACAACCAACGCTAGTCGCCAGCACCGGTAACTGAAGAGTGAACTTTGAGTCGACTTGGTAAACGCCGAAGGGGGATCTTATTTGGACACGACCCCCGGGCGACAGAAATCATACCTACCCATTATCGATTAAAACAACCAGGGTGAAAACCCTTTAGAAACAGTGAAAGGTAGAAGCAGTTGCCAACCAAGCCTCAAAGATAAGTTCTTCAAGCAACATTTTATTAAACAGATGAGTTAACTGTTGACCAAGCAGAGGAACACCATTCTGGAATATAACCTACGAAAGATGTTGTGGGACGAGGATCGTGTAAAGCTTAGGGAGTATCTTGAAGAGCGATGCCGGCTTCCGTCAACAATGTAGTAATGCGTTTGTTACGACAACTACTAAAAAGGTGTCTACATAACACCCAGTGAAAAACAAACGATCATTTCTAGAAGTTTAATGAACAAGCAATGAAAGACAGGACAGTCCGAAGTAATAACCGTCCAACTGACTATTGTCACCATACAGTTTGCGGACATATCAGCCATTGAAGAATGGAACAATTTTCCAAAATCATCAGGGGCTATCTTGTGAACAGAACTAACAAAATTCAACCAGTTATCAGATTAACCTTGGGTAGACAGATAGGTGAAAAGGAATTATAGTGTAACAAACTGGTGGCGATACACACATTTTCAGTTTTGAGAGCAATGGGGGTAAAAACTGTTATTGTTACTGACAATACCAAAATTGAATGAGAGGTAAGAAATGAGGAAAGTAATCAGAAAATTTTGCACGCAATGCAAACAACCTCAATAATATCTGCATTCTACTGGCTACTCGGAATTCAACGTGAACTCACCTTTCATCCACCAAACCGTGGTAATTAAGAAAGTAGATTAACGAGTTATCGTTCAGTTTGTAGCTTACCAGAGGATTTCCCACGGCAATGCCCTGAAACAAAGGGAAGTTATGATACAAATCTAATCGGGTTTATCCTGAGAAAAAAACAGAAGAAACGTCACGCCGAGCAGCAATAAACGAATGTATCTGCGACAGCAGGTGAAGCTAACGAATCGGACAAAAGCACCACAACGCAGAGCACCTTGACTATCCTCATTGCAACCGTGGCGTTCCCACTAATGGTACACGCCACACATATATCAGAACGTGAACGGCAGCAAGCCTGAACAGGTGGTTTAGTGGCTCAAACCACCAATCGCCACGACAGTGGCGCGAAATTTGCCGAAGAAGTTTTATTCCAACGAAAGGAAATAAAACTGGTAAAACACCACAAATTGACGCAGGCACGCCACTGGCTGCAACTTGATGCTGTGTCGGATAACGGCTTTGGTCAGGGATTTGAATGGCCGCTAAGTCCGAAGCCAAGAGACAACACCTTTGTGCCTTATTCAAAAGAACCGTCAGAGTGTTCACTGTTTGTCAATACACAATAGCCTGACCACCTACATATTTTCCACAACCAGTGATGGTATTGGTGAATAACCCCCGACAAGGGAAAGACTCATCTGGTGAGGAGTGGTAGAGAAATACCGCAGAACGCGCACCTGTTTTAACCGACTAGCTGACCGCGTATCCGAAGCATTCGAAAATTAATGCTACAAATTCAGCAGCCATACACCACAACCATTGACGTATCTTTCTTATACCTCATCACACGCTTCATACATATATTGATTTGAAAGATCTGACAACATGGCAATGTATTTCATGACTATGAGCGGTACACCACTGCTGTGCAATTGGGAGAGATTTAGAAAAATACATCAGCTGTTAACAAAAACACCCACCAGTATCACTTGTCAGAGTGCGGTACAACAGATCAGCATTTCAGAGAAAGCCAACATTGTGAATTTTCACAGCCTACGGGAAATATTGAACAAAACAGTATCTGAGTGTTAAAAACACGCGACTCATGTATAGACTAGGTGTCTGATTATATGTAACAGAAAGAGACAGCGATATTGTGCGTTCACAGAATGAACAAATGATCTGTTCTACTGTGACTGTACTACCTGGGTGAAAAACTACCAGAACGTTGAATTAGCACCCAGCACCATGTGCGGTGAAACTTTGCATTTCAAAGGGCACACAAAAAGTTCGGCATATACATACAGTTGAACTCATTTGCTTTGTACTGCCATCCCACTTGAAAGCGATAACCGTAGGTAGGTGATGCTGATTTTTGCCACGCGAATAGGGGAGGAGGTTTTTTGAGGAAAGAAGTGAAGGGATGGGACGCAGTTCTGAGGACTATACTGTCTAAGTTCAAACAACCATCAATGTGCCCATACTAAGTAAAAAGACAAGCCAACTGCCAGTGACAATAAAGCGGTATCCTCATGACTGCTCGCTTGCGACTTCTACTATGCTTCATTCTCAATCAAACAATCGTATCAATAGCAACGCCGAAACCTTACAGCCATCCTCCTCCTTGGGGTTTCTAGTAGTACCCAGTGTCGGTATAAAGGCCATCGGACTAAGGAACGAATGCGATTTACGCTGGGCGGTCTACTAGTCACTGCCGACTGTTACGCGGGAAGTGATCCGCTGTCTGTTCTGCATCGTAAATTGTTAGATGAGACATTAGCAAGGGGTGTCCAGCACGACAGATGATTGGTCGACAACCTCAGGACACGCGTCAACCAACAGAATATTTACTTCCACAAGCCCAAACTATTGATTTCGCCCGGCCTTCATTGCCAAGTGGCTCCTTTCTGCTCTTACCCTAGTTCACAACTTGTTAACAACACCCAGTTAATATGACTGGGGGCAAGCACCGATGCCCGAAAAGTACCCAACAACCACACGAATCTATAATGTGCAGGCCGCTGGGATGACAGACAAACTTCACCGTGGTCATTGTTAATAAACTTGAACTGCATGATTTCACGAGTTCACTAGCAGGGTTAAACGCACCCGGATGTTACTTTCCTACATGATGTGGAAAACCAGACGGTTTACGGGGACTTCTGTAAGCCAATGATTTTGCTATTTGATGGATGGCGTGATAAGAGTGGCAGGTGGCCAGGGTTTTGATCACTTGAGTTTTGTTAGCCTCGAACTAAGACCCTTCATCACTCTACCATGGCTGTGTAATTTTCACAAAAACCTGCTACCGGCAGTCACTCGATGTTACACTAAACGTTAGAACAAGCAAACAGGCTGTTCAGCTACTCCATAACTTTGAAGCTGCATTCAATGTGTTTGGCAAACAGTGTTTTTGCAGCTGTCATTGATTCATCCTAAGATGACGTTTTTCACGTAGTCCTGTCGGTGAAACCCGGTGTAAAGATTTAAACGCATTCATCGGCTAGGCACATTTGCTCCATCGACTAAATAGTAACAGTCCTTTTACCAACCTCCAGACAGCGTGTACCGACAACCCTTACCGTAGTAACCCCTGTGTACGAGCGATCTTGCACACCGAACGTACTACTATCGCCATCGAACTCAGATAGTCTTCATCCAACATCCCACCTCCGTGCGAAAAAACACTCGGAGCAGAGTGGGTAGTTGAAATAGTGGGGAGGACAATGACAATGCTAACTGTCGGCCCTGGTTTTAGCAGCATTTCACTGCTGATGTACGTAGAGTGGATGTGATTGTGTAACGAAGGTCGTTTGATGCACTACGGACAATTCAACGGTTGAACAATAAACTCCCACGAGAACCGTGATCTGTGGACGACCTTCGGACGGGGCTGTTACATTCAGCGTGATGAACAGGTTGCACTACTTGGTAAAAACGCGACAGTACACGCTGTGATAAGACGTCAGTTGCAAGCACATTCAAAAAATGTTCAGTGATCCAAAAGAAAGCAGCCAAAAAGACTTCCTTCGGGTTCGAGACTTGGATACAGCTTATCGATAAATTTGTCCGTCGAGTTAAGCTGGATTTTTCAAACTCCAACAAGGTGTCTTCGTCAAGCCTGGAAGTGATTATCAGGTGGCACTATGCTCGTGTCATGTGTAGCCAAAACCAACCAGTGCTACTTTTGTGGAGCAGATATTCTGGTGCAACAAACACGTCCGTAATGGTAAGAGGCTTTTAGATTCAATTGCGGGAATACACTAACGTGTTAGTTCGTTGACAATAAACCAATAATTAGCGCATTGAGAAACGGATGCAAACTGATGACCGTCATATCAAGTAAGCCAGGTAAGTACAGCATCACGTTCGCAGCGATCGCTAGGCAATTCGACAAAATATGTTTGTAACAAGCTATACGCCTAGAGTTGTTTAAGTAACATTCTACAGAGTGATGAACACTGCCAGAAGGCGCTGTTACTAAACACAAAGGTCACATTATTGTAAATACCTTCTTCCTCAGTTCTACTCCATCTTCAACACGATAAAACAGTCACATAAATCATACATCCTAACCACCGTAGTGTGTCATAGGGACCCTCAAATTTTTAATTAAACCCACACGGAGGTGTTTTCCCATGGAACGAGTCTGCAAAACAATTAGTTGTGAAATGCGAAATGAAGATACGCAAAAGGAAAACTGGCAGCTGTAACATTTTACAACAGAAACAAAATGCGCCATATGCCACAATGATCGCTATGCTATCAGAAAATAGTCTTGTACCGAGTAGAAAAGTACACTACAAAGCTCGGCGTTTAGTGCGTGGATATGCCATCGTGTGGGCTCTGGGATGAAAAGTAACTGTAATCCGATAATGTGACGGATCTAATGGCATAGAAACTCTTATAGGCAGCTGACGGTTGCTTGACTTATTGACCTAAAGGTGGCCCTCGGTTGAGTCGCTCACAACGTTCACTGGAACCATCCCCTTCGTAGATAAGTCCCACAGGAATATACGAATCTGTTAACATCACTGTACATCCACTTTTCACACGGAGCGAGGGTTCATGAACAGCTACTTCAGGTGCTCATCACCCCTAGTAGTGTTCCGGTTAAATTTTTGTCAAGGAAGACAATCCCAAAGGTCTGCTTGAGGCATCTAACAAGTTTGGCGTTGAGCTATTCTTGGTGTTAAGTTGACCGAAATGGCGTAAGTTGACGGCAAGCAGATTATGCTGAACAAGGTGAAGGATTGCAGTGGTTTGTGTGGAATGCTCGTTCAAGGTGCAAAGCACTGTTTCAGGGCTGAAGAACTCCCACTCTCAAATCCCCTACTGCAAAAACTCCGTCTGAGGCTGTGGACGGGCTCAAATGTTCGAATGTCAGCTTATAAAACTGCTGGTGAGATGTCAGCGGGGGTACGTACTGCTTTTCCCAACTCACTTCACCAGTAGCATCGAAGAGGTTCGACTGTCATATAAAATGAGTACATAACGTTCACGTACGATCTACTTCGCTCGACGGTTCGGAGACCAAGGCTTTTCGTGAAGAAGATACCAGCTTGCCGTGTGTGGCCGTCGTTGTCCCCGTGAAATAACACACCAAATGGGACGATCGCACGAGCACAGCAACCGTTAACACTACACACCAAGGAAAACTCGGGCCGCTCGACCAAACTAATCAAACTGTATAATTTAGGGTGATTGGGACATTCAGTTCGCAATCCAGACGGACGGTTCCCACACCGGGCATTAGCTACCGAGACCAGAGAAGTTTCGTGAAACCGTGGTGTAGACAACAAACGAGTCGGTCATGAAACCAGAAGATACAGACTAATTCAAGTGAAGTGGGTGAATATGTGCTGCCTTGGTTGGAGATTTCAAGAACACTGGAATCGCTGAGTAAAAGCACCATTTTAAATGGTAACCCGCTGCAGTTAGTAGCACGCCGATATTCATTAACTTTCTAACTGTTCTAATTAGCTCTGCTTGGCGTTTCCTTTTAATGTTCTTAGGCAGATGATTTTTCTAGAGTATTCTAGTCACTGCCGAGATGAACGGCGGCTCGAGCCATGGCACTTTGTGACTAGAATCATGGAACAAATGAACGAATGAATATGCGTCCTAAATTTATCACTGAAGGAGTCCACTGTGCGACCATTTGTGAAGATTCCAGCTCTGACTCGACAAGACCAAAGTAATGTGTTGTATCTGTGACAGTTAGGTGTACAGTACCCGCAGTAGTCTAATCAGAGTCCAGGTGTGGAATACTTTGTGGCAAAGATGTCAGTTCTTATTGTGTGATTAAGGTTGGATGTTATTCCTACTTCAAAACAGATACTTCGCTTGTCGCTATTCATTTGCGTCCATTAGATGGAATCACCCACTGAGTTAAGTTTAGACAGAATTTCAACTCAGTGTGCGTTATGCATGACATTAAAATAGTCATTGGAGAATTTCTGTCTTGAAGAAATTTTCAATAGTTGAAGATCCTCCCCTGTAGGTGTTCGAATGATCTCAATCGAGATCGACAGATCGCTGTTCGGTTAACTGGAACCTCATAATAAATCCATCACCACACCTCTGATGTGTTAATCTGTACACGCACCTCAATTACCCTGCTGAACCTGTCAAGTGTGTAGTCAAGTCAATCACCCCCTAACGTCGTCTTTAATTTGTGACGTGTCCCAATATTGATATCCCCTTGACCCACATTCCAAAGGCTGTGAACTATAAAAACAGCTGTTTATTCAAACGTCCAGTACAACGCCTGACAAGGACGGCCAGGCACAACGCTGACCGAGACCGCCCGAGAGGACGCCTGAAAGGGACCGATCGACGAAGCCCCCGACAATGAATGCCCAACATGATCAACGGTTCCAATGATGTCAGCAACGTTAGCGTCGGTGCCAACAACAGACTAATCATTTCATGATTTAACATGGTTCTTGGCCACGAAAACTGTCAACTATTCAATTTTTGCCAAATATCTCTACGCGACGCATCAGGAAAAGTGACTATTCATTGCTGCACAGTATGTTAGCAACACATTCTGCCTTTGTACCCTCACACAAACTAAACAATACGCGGCCTTAAGGCAAGCATCTCCGACTCCAGGGCTCGTATAGATTCATCTAGCAGACGAATTACAAGTCAACGACTACTCTTACACCAATCCACCCGTCCGTCATACCCCGAAAGCTTCCACTGTAACAATTGGTGATTCATAACTGCACTACCTAGATTTTGGTAAATCTCAACATTTCTTTACACAGTTTTTGTTACTAGCTTTTATTTGGTACACTGCTATTATATATATATATATATATATATATATATATATATTATTGGCGTTATCCATCTTCTGATTTAAAGTACCTTTTGCGCCAATAGCCTCATGTAAAAAACACAGGATTTATTGACAACTTTTTCGCAAGTAGCATATGCTTGAAGATTCCTACCAGGAATAACCATACCATGATAAGTCTACTTATTGTCACACATGATAAGTAAAGCAGTCATTATTGGCTGGGCAACTGACATTTTACGTCCTCCTTGTGACGTATGGAAATGCTGTACACTTGGTTAAACAAATCCCAAGCGTAACAGTACGACAATCCACCGACCGATATGTCTATGGTCTGTACACACTTCCGGAGAGAGGACTGGTCAGGGTAGTTTCTGGTGCTCGAGCTACTAGTCTTCATACGCACACTTGTGAGTAAACGAATGGTCGGGGTCGGACAGCGACGGCAAGCAGTCACATCCCTTCTGGTTAACGAACGTCTCGGTAACTTTTACCGAACGCCACTCGTGCTTCGGTTGGGATTTGATTGCACCCCATCTCTCCAGATACCACACCTGAGTACTGCACACAGGTGGATAAGAAAGTGAACAACGTAATCAGCATATGTTCACCAAGAAATGACACAGTTTTCGTTGTCAGACCAGTCCAACTCTTGTACACAGCTCTACCGGTTAGCCAGACCATTATCACTCTGAAACTCCCGGTCTTTGTGAGTAAACATTAATAGTAGTGAATCTTTTCGCAATAGGTCGTGGTAGACCAAATCACTGAAGACGTGGTCGGAAAGAGTGGCACAATCAGTCTAGTCGGTCGGGTAGCAGCTCACGCAGGGCCCAGACCACAAGCATCTTACACTGTGGAACTGCCCAGACAATCCTTAGCTTTGCTCTCTCGAATCACCACATGCAGACCAATCCTTTCGAGTTTCTGTGACGAAATTCTTACTTATCAATCTACCCCTCATAATTCAATCAATCAACACATTTGGGTCATCGACGGTCAACATGCCGAATTTGATTAAACTGCGTTGCATCGGGAGAAACGATGGCCGGCTGAATAAGTGGTAATCAGCAAAACGTAAAGTAACTGATGAGCACTGAAAAGAGAGCAATTTCAATGACAAGTTTTATTCACTCTGGGTGAGTGAAGGTTTAGCAACCGTACAAGTAACAGTGCAGTGCGTTACGCGTGAGAGTCGTACCTCCCGAAAAATAGTTCTAAGCCAACTAGTCGATGGTAAATGTCCTCGGCTATATTTTGTCCAAAAGCGTATACACCATTGTAAGTTGGCGACTGAATCAGAATAAGCGAACGAGAAAACGTTTATCGTGTGATAGTCCGATAACTGCAAAAGGGAGTCACAAGAACTTGAGTAATACGTCTAGTTCTTCGGGTTAGGTTTAAGATGACTCAACAGTTTTTACTCATTGTTGCACTCATATAAAATGGGTGCCAGGCTAACAGAATGCCAACATCGTGGAAAGAAACCACATGAAAGAAAATTGTGTTCTCCTTAAGGTGTCTGTTATTAAGGAAGTAGTGTGGTCAATAAAGTGCAACGTACTGTATTCTATTAACCAAGTAGGAGACCGCTTCGATATGCACGTACAATTCGTTGCTGGGTTCATTACCTTTATCAAAAAAGCGAATGAATTTAAGCCCAGCATCACTAACAGTGAGGAGACACCTGAAATGATATTCGTGAGGTAGCGTTTGCCAAATGACGCCCTCTGTGGTATCGGCATTTTCACAATCTTTTCTGAAGGTCCGTACAGAGGAATGGGAAGTAAAATCTGACCAACTACCGCAATGCAATGCCAGGCTTCACGCAGGTGTAGTTTTGCGTTAGAAGCCACCGGATTGGGGTTTATGTACGAAGGCAGATAAGATGAGCGTATCACTCATCGCAGAGCAGTTCCATAACCATCAGTAGGTTGGCACCGCTATACACTAGTTTATAGGTCGCATCACAACAGCAAACATTGTCGACCGGAGCCAACCGATATACCAAAGAAATGCGACATAATCTGAAAATACGTAACTCACCCTCAAGTTCAATCCTTCAGGCGAATTTTCCAGAATACGCAGAGTCAGAGTGGGAACGTAAACGCCACCATAACTTTCTCCGAAAATAAATAAGTCATTATTTTTGTAATCCGGGAACTTCTCCATAAAATGTAACAGGGCATGATAGTTGTTCAGTGATGTCTGTGAAAATAATATTATGAGATTTCCAAGTCTCAAGTAAGGTTAGATTTCACCAGCTGAATAAATAAGCATCCATTCGACTTGTGACTTTCACGAAATAACACAAAAAGAACGGAGTCGCACATGATTCGTTCGAAATACATTTGAAACTTTAAAAACCACGTCCGTAGGCCTTGTAAGTTATGAGCACAACAGGTGGCCACCAGCACAGTCACCGCGCAGTAAATGATTCATGCAAATCAGCCGGGATGACGAGGGCGACAAGCTGAAGTGAACCAACTACCATCTTCGTCAACAGCAGGTTGAAATACAGTTAATTACAATAGTCTCGCACGTCTCTCGATATTCATAACAAGAGTCTCGGATCGACTGACCGATCGGCCTTAATGTGGGAAGAATCGCAGATCGAACCCGAAGAAATCTGGTTCAACGTGTGATGGGCTCATGGGCTTTGGGTTGTGGGAGCATGCATTTACATCAAGTTCCGAATTTAAATGCTTACACAAACGCAGGTAGGTACAGAAAGCAGATTGCTTGTTAGTGAGTGGCGCACGCACCCTCACAGCCCTCTCTATTCCTACGAAAACAACAGCCACACTATAGATTGATCATCGGAACTTCCCGATAGGTTAAAGCTGTTTTCCAACCCGCACAGCTGGTGTTATTCACCTATTCGTTTGTTGCCATTTGGACTGTGTTTGTAATATACTCCCGTTTGCACTCCAAATTGTTCTACTCTTATGGCCCTTGACTTAAGTCATCCGTTTTACTTCAATTTTTCACCAACAGTTATTCATGTAAACGTGTCATTTTTAGTCCTCCTATCTCGTACGGTTGGAATATACGGTTGTTTTAATCTCAAACAAGCTATTTTGAGCATCAGGCACTCCGAAAATAAGGCTTTTGAAGACGAAAGGACAAAATTGAATTCCCTGTTAGTAGTAAAGTATACAAATGGCAACACCGCTGTATCGCCTACCAAATTGTCGTCGGTTGTGACGTTTCCATCTTTCGCAAACGAATACCCAACTCCAGCCGGTGCTTCCAGATACAACACGTTCGCGAACTGAGCAAAAAAACATACCAACAAATCGTCAAATTAATGCACACACGGAAAACAAAGCGAAAGGCACACTCAAAGATTGAATACGTTAGTTTAATCAACCCACCCCGAACGGTGGATGGAAACTGACATGCGGAAAATGACTGCAATGTGGGGCATTTGGAAAGATCAGCAAGCTTAATTGCATCTTCAATTAGCTTTATGTGAGGCCGCTAGTTTATACAGCTGCCAATTATGAGTAAACGAACAGATGCACGAATAAACACACAAACCACAACAGGGAGTTACACAAAGTTGCACCCACCACACGTCAACAAAAAGTACTACTAAGGTCAGTTTTAATTCAATGAATGCTTTGCTCGCTGAGACACTGTGCGTACAGTTTGTATACCTGTGTTAAATAGATTCTGAATAGAACAGAACCCAGACGCTGTCGTGTGGGTCAGATCAAAACAGTCTCCCCGGAGAAGACTTGTATTCAACCTTTGGATCCCAGGTTTGAGAGATGTCTTTTAGTTTCAGACAGCCTAGCAAAGAGTAAATATCCCACGGGGACAACCAGCTGTCTTAAAAGCTACGGTCCACGTCCGGCTGGTCGACCAGTATCTAACATCCAATGTGAAATATGGGGACTGATGGGTGGTCGGGGATTCGTTTTATTTTCAAGTTGAACATCACTCACAGTCGATCGCAGCCTTCGCATTCAGATAGACTTTCCAGTCAGCCTGTATCGAAAAGAAGCAATAGACTCGAGTTTCGCTCTCATTAGGGACCGAAATGGTAGTAGACGTACTGTAATGAAGTGTAAAGTAAATGTATTCTAGCCACCACGGAAGCAGCCGGAAATCGGTCACATAACCCACAGTTATACACTCAGAATATTTGTAAAGCCCTACGGTTACTGCGGTCTCGTTGCGCAGTTGGCAACTCTCTAGGTCAATTTGGCCATCTAATCGCACACTGATGCAAACAATTTTACTGGTGGGTAAGAGGGGATTTCGGTTTTCATACAATTTGAACATCACCCACAATTGGTCGCAGTTGTCACATTCCCACAGACTTCCGCAGTCGGCCCTTTTCAAAAAGAAGCACCAGACAACTCGAGTTTCATTCTTGCTAGAGCCCATCAGTAATACATATCTTTGTCACGACCGGGATTAGAACTCCAGCCACGTTTTCGTGACGGTTATTGTCTCCTCTCGAGAAGATCGAGAGATCAGAGCATTACTGACAAACGAATGTGGCTGAGTGTTCACGTACGCTGATTCAGTCGTGCCTAATGTGAGGTCAATAGCGCAGTGGTCAACACGGTTGCCTCATGAAAGCGTGGCCGGAGTTCTAGTCCCGGCTGTGGCAAGGATATGCATTACTAAATAAGCCTAACAAGAACGAAACTAGAGTCTAGTGTTTACTTTCGAAAGGAGCCGACTGCGAAAGCCTATAGGAAGGCGACACCTGTGGTCACTTGTGCGTGATATTCGAATTATAGGCTCGTTTGACAACCACTGTGAAAAAAATGCAATGCAACTGACCAAATACTGAATAACGGAAAACAGACTCTTTGCCAAGCCACCTTATATCTTCGAACGCTTGAGGTAGTTTCTTTGGTATCGTGCACTCTAAGTCTCCGGCATACACAAGATGCTGGCGTGGACCTCCTACCTGGTGATCTTGAGTATCCTGACGACAATGTGTTGCTGTTTAACAACTTTCTAGCAGCACAAGCAATGCTAGACGTAATTTCGCGTTCTGCTAAATACTTCGGAATGCGCTTAGCAGCCTCAAAATGCAAAGCGTTTCTGCATGATTGCTGTGACCACGTAGATTTGATGTTAGATAACGTAGTCATAGAGGTTGTTGACCCGTTTGTATACTTGGGAAGCTGCATCGGCGGCGGCGTACGAAATGAAATAGAAGCGCGCGTCTCCAAAGTTAGGNACTCTAGGTGAGATGGCGGCTAATCGAGCTCAGTGGCGTGAATGCTGTTTGGCCGAGTTGTCTGTGGAGTGTGTGCATTTAATGACGCGGGGCAGTGAAAGCCGTAAGGAAGCTGTCTCGCTGATGACGCCTTACTCTCACTTGCAGCTCGGTTGTTTGTTTGCAAGATGTAGGTACGTTGATGTTGAATGTTTGAATATGGACGTAGTCATTTTCAGTAGTTAGGTCCCTTCCCGTCCCCTTCATTTTTTCTTCTCTCCATTCCTATATAGGGTTTGCTTTTTCTTCATGGTTGTGCGGCAGTTAAGTATTAATGTGAACCACTGATGTATTGCTGTTTATTATGATAATGATGATGTTGCAATCTAAGTCTTTAAGAAAATCCACAAATGAATGCCAAACAATCTAAGATGGACTGATGTTTGTGAATAAACGCACATTTCCGTTTTCACGTATTCACTTCGACAAGACAAACACTCACGGAGTGTCTCCTGAGGCGGAAAATATCGTCAACTGGGGGAGACTTCAGGATACAACGACAAGGCGGAAACTGAAGACAGGCCGGTGGAGGGTCCTTCAAGGTTTCTAAATATGGAGTGCTTTTTTCTAAGTGACTTTTGTCCCAGTGCTGACAAGCTGATATTACCACAATATAACTGATCCAGTCTTTGAATGTAAACATGTAGCTCAGAATTGAACTCCTTCAAATGACTGTTTATCACCGTTCTGATTTTGATGTTTAGGTTATGAAAGTTGAATAAAACGAGTGAGGATCTTGTCAACAGGAAACTAGAATGGGTGTCACTGCCCATAAGAGGTTAAAGAAGTGATAAGCTGAAAAATCCCTGAAACAACCGAGGCAGTGTATTAAAGAGTTGCCACAAACCACATTGACTTTAAAAACGAAGGAACATTGGCTCAAACGATTGAAACAAATGCACGATAAGTAAATGATTACCGAATGGATTTCAGAATCATAAACTAACTCAAAGTTGGCGAACACAGGTAGCAGTAACGTTTGTGAAATATTCAATCCAACTGAGCGGTAACACGCGCACAGATACTACTGCAAAAACAGGGTTACGAAGTGATGGTTCGTAATAGATAAAAACTCACCTTATTCCATGAATAAGGATTGGGAATCAACGTTTGTCCGGCTTGTACCTAGTTCAATAAAAACATGCATGTGGTAAGTTGCACTTATTTATATACAGTTGAACACCTTTAAAATAGTATATGATAGTGTTGAAAACGCCAGTCTGAAATGTATATAATCCACCAGCAGTAAAGCGGTTGCAAATAAAAACCTTCTTGTCTTTGTGGGTTATTTAAAACCTACGGAAACCTCCTACTTGACAGACTCAGAAGTCTACATCGCTGTATGCTAACAAGCTTAAAATGCCCTTGTCATTCAAGCTGGGGTCAGAAGATGCACACAGTCTGTGACTAGAGATGGCCGTTACCCGGTTTTGCCACGTGGAAACTGCTGCTGACTGACTATGTTGCTTGTGAAATGAAGACAATCACTGACGTGCAATCGAAAAAGCATCAAGGAAGCCTGCAGATGATTTGTTTCTATCCTGAAAAAGTATTAGTTCTAGCACACTGCTATCTATTCGCCTTCATGTTGCACGAGTTCTTCAGCTGGAAACTTTGGTTGGGAGCCCTACTCGTCCTCTTGTCATGGTCTGGGTATCCTGGCAATATCTCAGCCAGCTACAAGCGTGAATACTTGCAACACCAACAATTTCACACTGCATTGGCCATTTTACAATATGAATTAGGCGCTCTTAACTGTCACATGCAGCAGGATGGATGGGTACAACCATGCAACAGGTTACCCTCGTGAGCCTCATTTTCAGAAACCACTCGACGATTCCCACAAACAATGCAATGGACTACTTTGTGCCCTGGTTGAGCCGACAATGTGTACTGACGTGGTTGCTTTCAAAGTACACAATCTGAAAAAGACGAGTTAACAGGCCGCCGTCTTATGGACGTTAGATTCGTTGAAGGCCTACGTCTGCTGCATTTTTGAGGCCAGAATCCACGAAAGAACTGAAAACACCCGCTGTTTAGTTAACACTACTTATACATTTCGGATAACCTCACAAACACAACCGGCCAGGCTGGAAATGACATGGTTTCCAGCAGCCGATTCGGTAGATTTGGTTTCCAACAGGACTAGACTCTATGCGGTCCGTTTGACGGATTCAGTTAAGACCAGCTCTAGACACCAAATCTTCAGTCTTTTCAGTTAATTTGTTCATGCCCATATTAGTTGCAGTGATGCCAGTGTCAGAACGTCTTTTACTCGGGTATGACTGCTCCTCTGCTGTCGACACATGGTTCATATGTGGCCATTCCGGCCACAGATATGAACGCCCATGTCGACCGACCAAGTGAAGATGAGTCTCGTTTATGTGCGCTTTGGCTAGCATAACAATTCCAGGATAATGGTGAGCCGTTTTTGTAACGGTACACCGAGCCTAGTCTACCCTTAGACAGCACCAGTTATAGAAATCGTGATATGTTTGACGTCCTTGTTCGATGAATAAGACCTGGTCTTTGATAAACTATACGGCTGTTAGTTCTAGCTGGTATGGGTCTACTCAGGGCTGCGTTTTTTGTTGAAGCATATACTTGGATCGCTTGCTATCACGTTGTTTCGTTCTTACCTTTGTCGGGCCAGGCCGTTTGTAAAACACCAAACTAGCCCATAGTGCGAACTTACAGGCTTTAATCTCAAAGGTCCTAATAGCAGTTGAACACTGGCCTGACAAACCATTCATGAGGCAGGCAATATAGCAATCAGCACGGTGGCTAGTGGATTAAAAAGTTCCAGATAAATCTCTGGAGCTGCTAAGTGTCAAATGGGACATTTCTCATTTTGGTTCATATAGCAAACTCAGAAGGGCTGTCCGTGGAGATCTAAGGCGTAACCTGATTGCTGATCGTGAGGCTTGGGTGACGGAGTAAGTTAAAGAAATGGAAGCTGAATTATTTCCGAGAATACCGACAGATTCTTCGAGCCTATTCGTGCTACTGGTCCAGTCAGTTTGTCTGTCACTGAAGCTACCAGCTAACTAGACAGCACAATCATCCAAAGTAAGTCGACAGGGTTAGAGCGCTCGATAAGAAACTTTGAGGGGCACTATGGCCTCATCCGTGCATCTACTGTGCTACTGCTGGAAACATACGATGTTGTAGCTTCGTCGTTGGACTTGAAACCATCCACCGTAACGAGGGTCTGCAACTGCACTCCGGCTTACAAACACAACAGGGCTGCTGGCCCAGATGATCCAACGCAGATAACTTAAAGAAAATGGGGAGACATTCGCAGAGGTTTTTTCTCCGTTGTTTCATTTTGTGTAGACGACAGAGAGCACGCCACTTTGCTGTGGTCACTAGAAACAAATTTTCATAATCAATAAAGCAGTCACGAGTTCTTTGGAAAACCAGAGGGAGATTAACGTTATCCCGGTTATTACTAGGGTTTTAGCATCAAATGTACCTCGTTCACTCAGCGCTGCCCACGGAGATATTAGGGAAGAGTTTCGTCTTGAACAAAGGTATGCTGATCACATTTCAACTTCTGGCCATATTCGTGGGTAGCGACATACGTATCGCCGATCAACGGTTGTCGTTCTTCCTGACCATGAAGGTGCGTTCAATCCAGTCGACTTTTAGTCACTTTTAATCACCTAAACGCAGAACGTATCGACCAAGTTTTTGAACATGCTATCAATGCCTTAATTCCATGTTTGAGAACAGGTAAGGGAATACGGTGAACTGTGTGACAGTTTCAGTGCCAGAAGAATTGTGTCCATTTTTCTCATATTCTTCATCTTTATAAACAAGATAATGGGGATCTGAATGTGGCACTTATAAGACATCGATGTGAATATCCTACCTGATGAGACTGACTGAGATTGATTATGCTGACTATAGAGTGTTGTTCCTTGTCAATTTCCAAACAGCACAGACAAAGATGGCAGCCATTTCTCACCCCATAAAATGCTTTTGCGAAACTGCGGTGAATATGTGGATTAAGCTATAGATAGTAAAGTTTTGGAAGTTGTTAGCCAATTGTTGTATCAGCGGCGGTGTTAGAAGTGGAGCAGTAATTACCATGTTGGAACACCTTTGGCAATAGAGACATAACTCTGAAGTTTAGGGTTCGTGCATGAAAACAACCGTGGAGGCTACACCACTTTGGGGCTGAGAAGCTTGGTCAATCCTGCAAAAAAGACGTGAATCGGCTCTAAATATTAGCCCTTTCGGTCAAAAGTGACAAAAATCCTTTAAGAAAACCCCGAATTTATGTGACAATCATAGAGGAACTAATCTGATGTCTACTGCGTTACTTACTACCAGCATAATGTCGACCTACTAAGCCCAAGGAACGTCATATTCCTAAAGAACAGGCAGGATTCCGATAAGGTAGAGGGTGTATTGATTATATTTTTATTCTGCGGCAGGGCTTGCGAAATTGATACCATCAACGGCAACCGATTCTCGTAGTATTTTTAGACCCGAAACCTGCTTTCGATTCAGTTGTTTGTGACATTTTCTAGGGAGCTCTTCTCGACTGAATTACAAGGACACGCTAATCCACTAAGAATACTTTACACCCACTCTGCTGTGGGATGAGGGTTATTGGGCGGCTTCCTCAGATGTTCATCACTCCCAGTGGTTGAGGGGTTGTTACCGCGGTGCCCTTCTAGGGAGCAGCTGCATATTGACGCAGAGACCCCGTTGGCTTGTTTGTGTGTAAGCGGTTCTGAAAATTGCCGTCAAGTTTCGTGTCTGTCATTAGGAATGATAGCATGATGTACGTGGTCATGTTTGCTCTTCGTGGCGAGCACCACACAAGAAAAAATGGCTAAACTACCCATGAACGACAGGTTCGTAACCACGGCAGATAGGTTCCAGGCCTGTACCATTCCAAGAGCAAGCCGAGATTGCTGGTTAGTGTGAAGGTTGGTTTCGGTCGGCCTCGTTCTGTGTTACACCGGTGGAGTTGGCTGTTAAAATTCGTGGGCCAATGGTTGCCTCAGACCCGTTGGACGGATCGATGCAAGCAAGCTTATGCAGGTTCAAGTCGGCATTTTAATTACCATTCGAACTTACTCAAAAATGCGGGTCATCAACCAGGGGAAAATTTTGCAATGGAATAGTACTAGTGAGCTCTGATAAACAGGTAAATAACTGGCGATTGCACTAATCAGCAGGGCGAACTTTAAAGATACGACTTGCTCAAAGACACTGACATACCCAACACCCATCCGTTTGAAAACAACCCTACGTACTAAGCAGGTTTATCTATTTGTGGAATATGTAGTGACCAAAGGTCGTATGACTTCTTTAAGAATTCCGGCTGTAACTGTGTTTTCGCGCCTCTCTGTTCTGTACGTATGGTTCTGTGTACGTCTGCTATAAGGGCTTGATACAAGCTCGATGCCATTTTCTTCAGTACACAACTAATTACACACAGCGAATGCTTGCCACTATCATAAACGACTCACCTGCTGTTCTCCTTCTCGTCTGATCTGTACCTCTTCGAGCACTCTAGAGTCCTACATACTTTCCGCTTGGCACGCTTTTGAGTGTGGCCAAGTGGAGTGAAGCCTAACTTGCGCTTTCTTCCTTTCTTCTCTTGGTTGCTGCCGTTGTTCTCACATTAGGCTGGAGCTAACTAATTATCGCATTTCCAAACACTGCTGGGGGTAAGTTGTGCTTCTCAGCCAAGGACACAGTTGGACCATACAGCAGTTAGTCATAGGTGGCGTCACTCTGTTAAGGACTGTCGTGCCTTTTGGAGCAACCACCTGGACTTGGACCATGCCGTTGTGCGTGCCCGTTTCATTTTTTCATTTGCCCAGAGGACTTACGTTCGTAAATGCAAAGTGTTCAACTGGCATTCGAGCGAAGGGGATGTAAAGAACGCTTACCAAAGGGCGTTGGTGAAAAAGTTGCCCAGTTCGAGTCAGATGAATGATTCTAACGAACACTGGGAACAAATCGCCGAAGCTATGAAAGCGTGCTGTGAACAGGCATGTTTCGAAGGGGCTGTTCGGTTTCGACAGAAATGGATTTCCGTCACGTCGATAAATCTTACGAACAAGCGAAGAACAAGCAAAATTCAGATCCGGTCGGGGGTGTGTTGCTCAGATTTTCACCTTACGACGGATCCCGGAACATCGGCATTCATATAGGCAGCCGACGGTCGTGGTCTTTTTGGACCTGAGGGCTGCTTTCGATTCAGTTGCTCGTAACGTTCTCTGGAGCTGTCTCCTTCGCAAGGGTGTACCAGAGAAATACGTGAATCTATTGAGATCGCTGTACGCTCACTTTGCAAGCAGAGTGAGAGTTTATGGACAGCTGTCTCGGGCGTTCATCACTTCTAGTGGTGTTCGTCAGGGATGTCCGATTTCCCCCTTCCTGTTCAATTTTGTTATGGACGACATTCTGGAGGGTGCGCTTCGTGAATCCAGTGGGCTTGGTGTTGAGCTTCTTCCTGGCGCTAGATTGACCGACCTGGAGTA